>JAPMAE010000077.1:8161-32180 GCA_036584705.1 Rhyacophila sp. 25_7 | reverse complement strand
AAAAGATATTTGAAGAAAATCAGTAAGCACTTGACCTTTCCCCAATCTCAGAAGTGGATGGGTGAATAACGTCACGATGGACGCTTATAGAGTGAGTGTAAGGTCGTCTACACATGGAAATACTCAAAAGAAACTGATCACTGACGCTAATCACCAACCAGTTTGCCATTGGTCAGAATCTTTATAATTGAATGACACACTGTAGACTCACAGTCAGTCGCACTCAATCACAAAGATTCTGATTCATTGTGGCCTGCTTGGCGATTTGCATCAGTTTCTTTTGAGTAGCTCCGTGTGCAGATAGCCTAAATAGTTAGAATACTAAAGACAATTGTGCAGTCGGTCATGGACCTGAATAGATCATGTTTTTCCGTGATATAGTTTTGTTATCACACTAAAATAATCGATAAAGCTGCCAAAAAATCCTTTGAAATATAAAATATATATATATCTAAAACGTGCGGACGTTATGGAAAAAATATATAAATATTATATACGTGCGTAGTCTGCTTTAATCATAGATTAGCGATTGGTTAATTCTTATATTATTAATAATTAAATGAATATTAATTCACTGGTGTTATAAATGTTTTAAAAAAATGTATAAGGGAAAGAGAGAAAAATATTTAACAACAAAAACGCATTATCGGATTAATATCATCATAATGCATGATTCACACGGTAAATGTATTTGTGTTGCTTGTAAGCAATCTAACTTTTGTTCTTCTATAAGTTATTGTACAGCTGAGTCCCGCGGCTGTATCACGATGATCACATATTCGAGTCGAGCGTGCATGGGTCCAAAAAGGCAAGCGACCAGTTTTAGTAAATGTTTAAAATACGACCATTCAGTAAAATATATTTTATATTAGATTAATACGGTAGCGCAAATAATTTTAAAAATGTCTTAAAAATGTTGATGCATAAGTTTACAAGAAGTTTAAGACAAAAAAATTAAATATGTATCGGTCTGAGGTTCAATGAAGTTGTTCAGAAGAAATAACAATTTTAAGCTTTGAAACATTTGTAAGACTCATATACTCGTACCATTTATCATACTAAAATCTAAATCAAAGTCATGCCACAATCGCTCAAAAGAGATAATACAAATTATTATGATTAAAATTTCATCAAAAGATATGTAAAAATCAAATATCATCTATAAATAAGTATAAGTTTATTTAGAATTATATTATTATATTTTGTGTGCTCATTAAAAATTCAACATCGTTATGTGGTGGTTTGTAGACTGCAAGAAAAAATGGTTTTTATGCCGAATACTATCTTCAGAATAATTTATAAAAAAAATTGATTTAAGATTTCTAAATTATCTGGATGTACTGTAGTATAAGTTTACATTGAGTATGAAACTGTGAACGATATGATATTAACGTAATGATTTTATTACACTACGAAGAATGTATCATAAACTCATTGTATTGAGTCAAGCCGTCGGCCGTCAATATAATTCATTTAAGATTAGGAAGTATGTTTCATTCGTAAATGATACGTGACGAAGAAAAAAGAATTACTTATTGGTAACTTGGGGTCAATATTTGATTTATGTACGATTTTTAGGCTTTACAATTTCCATGCGATGTTTGAATCCCATCTAATCACATTTTACATTGTTTTTTTTTTAAATGTAGATGAAATGCATGCGGTATTTTTTCTTATCGTAATGACCAAAAGTTTTTTATTAAATCTGTTTTATATTATATCATATCACCAGGGCCGGATTAAAACTTAGATGTCCTAAACACTCATTAATTTTGGTTTCTCCTTAGACCGGTAATTCAAAATATTAAAACATTAATAAAGTTATTTGACGTTATAAATGCACGTGAAATTAACGCAGTCACAGTTGGCAACTAAACTAAGAACTTTTCAGGAGCTAGTACCGGTCACTTGCGCAGTTTCAAGCGAGTTTCGACTTATTCAAAATTTCTATAGCTTCCAATCTGCGAGCACAGTGAACTTTATTATCCAGAAAACATGATGACTCAAGACAGAACGCTCTATAAACTGAATAATCAATTTTTGAAAACACCTATAAATTGAATTAGTTTAATAGTTTCGGCTATGAAAAATTTCTCTGTTACCCCCATTTCTCTCGATGCTATGAGCGCGTGCTTACTTTGCTTAGGGGTTAATCCAGCACTGCATATCACAAGTAAATCGCTAGCAAGAGGAGATGCTGCAATTTTAATGAGTATATACTTTTCTTTACATTGAATTTAAAAGTATTGAAAAGAACTACCTAAATAAGAAACAATATCGAAATTTATGAAAAATTTAGCATTAAAATAGGGTTTCATATTGAATTCTCAGTTGATATCCGTTGTATTTATTTTATATTTTTATTATATTACGCTGGCTTGAAGTAAGTATGAGTACGTGGTGGTGATATTTACTCATTTATTAATTTTAATGTGGTGACGTTCCAAGGCTTAGCAACATAAAAATTCTAAGAATTTAAATCAGATGAAAATATTTCTTCGTCGATAATAAGTGCGACCTGCTATTTCCACGTTTTATAATCAGCAATGGGAGGTGCGTGGCAGTAGCTGGCATCTCCAATCTATACAACTGTTTGTTGTATGATCTATTGTATTTGATATCTAATCGATTTGAAATAAATACGATATTTATAACTTTTGTAATTTATTTATGCAAAATTATCTATTACTACACATTTTGATGTACGAGTATATTTTGCCTTCTGCCAAATACATGGTTATTATAATAAACAAAAATTGCCATAATGATGTGAAGTGTATTATATTAAAACTATGTCTAAAGTAAAATAATCATAACTTGGACATTGTTTTTATAAAATAAAATACGCATCTGACTTTGTATAGGTCAAATATTTGGTTACTGTGTCCTAAATAAATAAATTGAATTAAAATAGACAATTTATTATGAAAGACAGACAAAGTGAAAGACACGACACATAGGTATCGGATCAACGGGGACTACCGGACAGTGCCATATCACACACGGCTCGTACTATGATGCAAATTTTGCGAGAAACTCTTCCCGGGAAAATAATGTCAATACATAGTAATGTCGACTGATTTGACAGCCTCAGATTATTTCCTATGAAACAACTTGAAAAAAAAGTGTACATCTATAAACCATCCAAAATCCCGATTCTTAAGGACAACATTCGAAAAGAAATCTCTCGACCGCCCCAGAATGAGATAGGTGGATAACGTAAGTTTTTTTCCTCCATCACTTACACACCATTATTCGCAGCCGCAACTGTATACGACTGCCCTCCTGGCACCATATGAAAGAATCTTTTTGTTTTAACCGTACCGTACGTATTTTGTTACCGTGATATCACCATACATCGTAGTGCGGTAGAGATTTTATATAGATTATAAATGATCAAATTGAAAATTTAATGGATAACGTAGCTAGAGATTCAAAGACGTTGAATGTTAACGACTAGAATAAGAAATATTTAGAGACAGAGAGGCCTAGCATGTGTAGTAAGCTACGAGCCTGAAGGACATTTAAGATATAATATATATAGTTTGAGAAGCAACATAAATATTGGTAGCCAATAGTAAGAAATTAAAAAAATGTGTACGTAAAAATATTGTCGATATAGGAATATTGTGTAGCTTAAAATGGCCATTCTTATTGTCTTAGCCAAGATGGACTTTGCGTGGAGTAAAATCATACACTTTTGTTTGTATTTATTAAAATATACAGGGAGAACACGCTGTAAGTATGTAAGTGGCGGAAATAAAATCTCCAACCGTATTAATCCCTAAATTAATAATTTATCAGTTATGGCGATTTACAGACGCGGAAGTGATGTGAAGTCGCCAGCCTTTTGGCGTATCGTCTGCGCCCATCTTCAGAGCGAGCGGTTCGAGGCAGCGCAGCACGCCCCCTCTGTAACGTGCAGGAAAACTAACCTTGTAATTTGCGTCTATAAAGGTATGGGCGACGCACAGGGCGCCCGCCACTCGATAGCGCGGGGCGGAGAAGCGGATTCGAGGGATTGGATTTAGGAAAATCGAATGAAATTCATAAGAAAGAAAAATCTTAAAAAATAATATTAAAAGAACACCTTACATGCACTGTAAAGCGAGCTTTTGATATTCGCTCTGTATACCATAACGGATTTCTTTAATTAAATATTAGCATATATATAAAAACCATTTTATTATTTTATTGTATAATGATATTGTATAATAAGAATATACGACGCCTCCGAACATGTTTTTTTATGTGAATTTCGTTCTATCCCATGTTCACAAACATTAATACATACTTAATATCACCGGATTCCAATTTACTGTTGTTGAAATAATACAAATTATTTAACAGGCAATTTTTTGAATTACATCCATCCATTCTGAAATTGAGCATATGGATCCTTTTAAGATAAAGATTGATTTATTATTATTTTACAAATAATATTGTTAGTTATTAGCTCAATCGATTTTCTCCATGTTTCGGTTCCAAATACACATGAAAAAAATGTGCAATTATTGCTAGCTGTAGGATTTCAAACTGTGATCCTTGTCTCGTAAGTTGGAAGTGCTATTCACTTACCCACAAGAGTGACGTGTAATATGAACCTCTCCAGGAGCGAGTTTTGAATTACGGTTGCACAATCAGGTGAAAGTGTTTTCATTAGTCTAGCTATAAAATTTGAATTATATTAAACGTACGCAATGCTATTGTTGTATGATGTTTATCTGATGCATAAATAATGTGTTCGAATATTTTATACCTGAGATACGTATATAATTATACTTCATCGAAGCGAATTTTGAGCTCACGTAAATGCGCGTCCGTACTTTTGGACAGGTTAATACATACATATCGAATCGGTTATATATTATTTATTTAATGAAAATTGGTTGTATATACATATAATAATTGTATATTATTTTTTCATTCAAGTTGAATATTTATATTTTTTGTAAAAATTTGGTTAAAAACCAGTAAAATTAAAATATTAAATTTAATGTATTTTTAGAAATCAAGACAATTTGTCTGATTACATTTTTAAGTTACGCAACAGACAAATAGACGTATTTGTGGAAATACGAGTATGTATTTAAATCGGTGTAATTATCGAAATATTTTACTAATTCATTTTTCGTAGTTAATTATTTTATATATATAAACTTCGGTTATTAAGAATTTTCATATATTTTTTTAAATGTACAATAATTGAAGCAATTTAATTATAATAAAGATTTTTTGCAAAAGTATCAAAAAATAAGATAACGGTTAAAAAATGAGTCTGATTCAATACTTGGAAAGTTTTCTTCATACATTTTTGTGTCGAAAGATTTCATCCGGTTGTAGATGTACAAAAAAAACAATTAATTGATTGTAATACTTATGATAAATTAGTCATATTGACGGTAAGGTAAATGACTGTATTTAATTTAAAATATCCAAGAACAACCGTATATATATGTATCAAACAATCTCTATGGTGATAATGGTGATGGTGACAAAATATTGTGGAATAAGTGTGAACGTAAGTATTAAACTATAACAGTATAAATTTGAAAATTTTCGGTTGATTGGAAAATACATTTTTTTTGTGGATAAAATTATATTGCTTGGTATACCCGGTAAAAGGTTAAATACTCTCTTAGAATTTTTTTTGTAAAAAAAGTCAACCCGCTTCTATATTGTATAAAGTGTTTAACAGCTTCTGTCGGAGGAAGAAAAATATAAAAAAAATATTGCTAAGTTTTTCACGTATTTTGACGTATATTTCATATGAATATTACAATAATCAACGCCTCAATACTACTCTGTCAAATTTCACAGGCAATGAAAACAAAATAAATTTTCCTCAGTCATGCAAGCAAGTATAAAATAATATTCCAAAACCAGCTCGCTTCACCTTTCATATTTTTATTTTATTTTTTCTATACGTTTCCTTCCATCCCGCCTCGGTCAAGGCGGGTTGGTGTATTTTTTAATTTTATTATTTTTGTTTTACATACATTAAGGGGGCACGGGTGGTGGATACAGCGCGATAGGCTAGAGACTTGGACGGGGGGGCCCATGTCGAACAGGGTGGTGGTAAATGCGGATCGATTCGATGCTCCGCGTGCGACTAACGCGAGCTTACTCCTCGGGCGCATTTCGTTTTAATATTAATTTTCATCAAATTATTTTTAAATGTCCACAACTATCTTCGAAAAAATAAAACTCATGCAATAATAAGTCTATTTGAATTCGCATATTAAAGTGTAATCAGGAAATCAGGCAATCGGTCACAGATATATTTTACTTACTATCAATTATTCTTGATGGAAACACATTATAATGAAATAATAATAGATTTGATCGGTAAAAAATATTCAAAATCGTATCCTGAACTGTTCATATTTTTTTTGAATTGTTTATTTCCATTGAATACAATGTACCTATCACATACAAGTCATCTATAATATTTTGTAGAAAGAAGTATAAACTAAACTACTCACTGAGTAGTATTCAATCGTTTTAAATTTAAATGGTTAAGTTAGTAATATATTTTTTGCGCCATATATTTTGTTTCCCACTAAAAACAAGTCATATCTTATAAAAACTTCAAAATAAATGACAAAAGGTGTATGTATACTCATTTAACTATTAATAATATATCAGGCAAAACAATATTATTTAAAAACTACTATAGTGTTTAACTGATTTGGCTCTCATGGCTATATATGAAAATTTTAAAGTTTTGTATGAGCGAGTTTTTAAATAGTTTGATGAATAAATGTTTAGTTGTATGATCTGAAAAAAAATGTAAAAGTATTAAAAGTTCAATAAAAATGGAGTAAGGCTATTGCAGTGCTGGAGCATATTTTATTAGTAGATAACGCAGTGAAAAGTATTTGCTACTTTTAGTATACTTTTGTGAACTAAAACAATAATTGAAGCGTCATGTTATATTATTAATATTTATGATTACTAAAGAATGAAGGGCAATTCGAAGGTTCTCAAATTTATTTTCGCAGTTTTAACTTTCAGGATTCCACAACACACTTATAGTAACTTAGATCATACAATATTCTATTGTAACAAGACAATTTCATCATTTTATCGAGGTTTATTGTTTTTCTTTATGACCTTTTCATTTATTTTTTACTATATTCGCTTTAAAACGTAGCATATCAATTTCCACAGTGTGAAGATCGTATGATAGATTATAATTTTAACTGACTTTAAAATACATATAAAAACCTGTGCGATATTTTCCAGTTACTAGATCAAACCCGAAACATATGAATTAACAGAAGGATGCGCTGTTCACTGGCTTACTACGGGTGGTTTTTCGCATTTAGAATATCAATTTCATTAAAATTATTATCATATTTATTGTTTTGTATTATATCTATTCGTAAATATCGTCATTATACTGGCAGACGACGATAATTCAAAAAAGATTGTATTGAAATAAACGAATGTTAAAGTTTGAGTCTCTTGCATACATTTTACGATAATATACTAGGTCAACTGGGACTGTAAGTCTTGTGACATTTTTTTACAGAATCACAATATACCTAAAAATACTTATTATGGTCAGCCAAATAATCGTTAGTCGGTTTGATGTGTTTTGCAGGTAATAAAATATTCAATATCGACTTAATAGGTAGTGACATTCGAAAATTACAGAAAAAATACAAGGAATGTGGCTAAGCTTGCTTTACCGAACAATAGAGCTTGCAAAAATCTACCAAACTGTATTATGAGGTCGCAACAGTCATTTTTTGACTTAAAGCCTTCTGCCAGTATAACGACGATATAGACTAACCATCATACTAGTGTATGTATGAATTGGATTTTAAGCGGTAAGGGAAGGAAACATGCAATAATGAAATATTCAATATTTTACCGTATATATTAGAAGGATAATAGTATACGAGTATGTGTACCTAACACCTAAAATGTTTTTCATAAAACGTAGTATAAGTCATATGATTGCTGCATTATACTGATTAATGTCATATATCGTCATATTTTATTTAATATTGACGTATAAAATACTAATAATGGCAATATGCATTTGATAGCATATAATTATTTTGTAGAAACGAGGAAGTATTTAATCATAAAGTATCGAATAAGAGTATGATTATATATTATAACTGTAAAAATGTAAAAAAAACTTTGATAATCAGCGTTTGAGAATGTCTTTGATTACAGTTATTATTATTTAAATAATTTAAAGACGATGATACCCTTGCTAATGTTTTAACGCGCTGGTGAAAAAACACTTAGCGATTTCCACAAATAACAATGTGTTATTACATAATAAATTATAATTACTTATGTAATAGATAAATGAATTCTTAGAATAATTTTATTGGCATTCATCAACTATGTAAAATAATATTCTATTTGAATATAAAGCATATACGAGTGTATACGTAGTTATATGATGTAAAATCAATAATTACTATTTTAGTTCATATATTTCATTTCATAACTTTTGATTAATTCATTATAATTCAATTAAGTAAGATATTACAGATAGCGAATAGAGCTACCAGAGTAATAATCACATACCATGCTTATAACCGAATTTATGAGACTTGTTGTTATAGATTCGATTAAAACTAATCTTTGCTGCTTAACATAGTCATTTTTATATTGTTTTAACTTAGTCGTAATATCTAACAACGGCTTAGAACAAATTGGGAGCTTAGGATCATAAGGGCGAAACTACAAAAACACCGTTTTGAGATATAGAACAAAACAATTTTCTAAAAATAATTCGTTTCTCACTACTGTCTTTATACGTTTCATTTCATTTGTAGTTTCACCCAAATTTATCGGATGAGTTTCATCTTTCTGTCACAATATTTCTTTTGAATTTCAGTTTAGTATGAGCACTTATCTTAAAACAGCCATTTTTATTGTTTCACCCGTATGGTACTGAGCCCCCGAATTAAGGGCCGAGTATAAGATACAATGTAATCCTGTATTTATTTTTACCATATCCGTGTAGGAACGCATCATATGAATCTTCACGATGAAAATTGTTTTAACAGTTTTTTTATGAGTAATAATTGTCAGTTGTTAGCTCAACCGATCTGGTCGCTATCCACTCACCTAAATTTATACAAAATATTTTCACCTTTGATATATTGAAATACTTTATATATCATTTTATCATTATTGTTTTTATATTGATTATTTAATATGTTTTAATTAATATATACATTTACTTTTAAATAATACTCTTTAATTTATAAAAATATAATTGTATATTATACGATTTAGTGAACAAACTATATTACATAAGCACTTATAAAAGAATGTTAAAATAATCATTTAAATTATATATGTCAATAAATACTTCAACGTAAGTAATATATATATATATAAAATCAATTCGACAATATTTGTAACTTATCATGAAATATTTTTCTAAGTTTTTAGAAAAAAGCTTGGATAATCAATTTAAATTGAATAACATCTGTTTTATATAGTAGAAATATATTTAAATGATCATTACAGTATTTTAATTACAAACGAGATGGAATTGTACTCGTAGTCAAAAGAGTATCAAAATCAAAATTAACATCAGAACTCACAATATAATAGTGGAATGTATCAATTAACCACGTTATGAATGACATTTTTAATAAGCGCTCCGAGTTTCGCCGGATACAACTAAAATTGTATTGATATTTTCTTATAACAAATTCATATTTAGATGCCTGTATTTTTATAGTATGTAATTAAATACGTGTAGTTATTTACTTCATAACGCATGTGATATGATAGGTATTTTATTTGGTTAATATAGCTGAGTATACAATTCTGAGAATCACCAATACCCGTATCGATTTATAAATTACTTTTAAAAAGTCCTTTAACAAAATATAAAATAACAATAAAAGAAAAAAACACAAGAGTCTGAAGTCATTTTTTAATTCGAAAATAAATTACACCGTTCCTTACATGGCTTTCAGTGCGCCAGATATAACACGCTCCGTGACCGATGAAAATAATTTTAATACTTCTTACAGAAATATAAAAATCATCATGAAACTAATACAATTGAATTTAAAATATTCCATATTAAGTTATTTTTGTTGAATACATAAAATATGTGAAGAATATTGTACATTTACGAGTATTTGTAGTATCGTGATATTAAAAGGCTGTAAGTAGGTTGAGAGAAAAACCTCCAACAACGATGATTACTAATTGTTGATAGAATATGACATGAAAGAATAAACAAAGCAGAATAAAATATAAATAATGAAAGGGCCATACTAATCAAACTTGATGTTAAAATATTACGATTTTATTCATCTTCGACCGAGTTACGCTGCTCAAACGGAGTATTTAGACACCACACGAATCCAAGTCGCGGGTATCTTTGCATCCTTTCATGGCATGCCAGCATCTTGCAGCGCTACTGAATACACCTTGTAGACGGTACTTAATGCACTCCCAGGACGATGGAATCCGACTAACTTAAAGAAGAGGCGTGCCCGGATGACGTGAGATTCAGGCATCCTGACCACCTATCGAAGCCGTGTCCGGCGACTCGTCTTTATTTTGGATGTGATGAGAGAAGGCACAATTCATTTTCTTCAAATCTATATGTAGATGGTTGAAAAATATTATGAAATATAAGACTTCGATGTCTTTTCAAATTCTATCTAAAATAAATTTATTTATAGTTAATATTAGAAAAAAACCTTACCGATATTTTTGTCTAAAGTCAAACAATGCGTAAAGATACTAATGATTGATATACATTATTTTTAGATTTCACGAAAAAATAACTTTGAAAATTAAGTAAACACATTGTTAATGTATTATTAACTCAAATCTGTTTAACTTAGATATCTCTATTTTGTAATTTACCAAAAGTAGTTGAAGCGAATTAGCATACATAGCGTAAATGAAAAATATTATAGTTGGAAAGGATATCTAGAAACACAACTGAAAAAAAATGCATTAAAACATATTTGAAAACTATATTCCGGTGAATTTTTTTCGGTGACGGTAATGTGTTAATTTATTCTCTCGGTGAGATGTTAACACGAGTAAAACAAGAGTTTAGTACCGCCGCAAACCGATCGACCATTTTAATTTTCATTTTGTTTTTTCGCTTCATTTTGTTTATGCCTGACCACGCCGTAGAACGCCATTTTTAAAAGATGGCTGATGTGAAGTTAGCCGGGCAGGTAAGTACTTTGATTGAACTCTCGCTTCATGTAAAGTTTTAATGCTTTCTTATAAGAACGTATTATATATCAGTATGTTTAGTATTTACAGAATAATGTAAGCAATATGCTAACTTGAATGCATTTACATGTTTTAGATAAGTATATACGAGTATGTATAGATAATAATATAATAAAATTTTATATAATATCGACCCCGTTTAGGGAGAATGGCTTAACCCTCAGTTTTTTTTTATTCGAGAATCACAATGTAGACAACTAAATACATGTTCTGTCAAAAGGAATTAAGCCAAAAGTTCAAAATTATTATTGAAATTCAGCTTTAGATTTTTAAAAAATTATCTGCTAAGTTGATATAGAAAGAAAGAAAAGCATTAAATCTCCATTTTCATGATTTTTCTCTAATAACTTTTTAAATTATTAGATAGGGAAAATAAAACACTAACATATTGATCATAATGCACTTCAAATTTGTGTTAATGTAGCTTTGACTAAACATCATTAAAAAACGTTTTTGTGTCGCCTGTAAAATTTATTCTGTGAGGGTTAATCTCGTTTACCTAAACACGGTCGATATGCTCTACATTAAAGACAAAACGATGCTTTAAAATTTGGTAGATACTTTTCGCATTTATCTCTCCTTTTCGGATTACTTCCAAAAAAAAAAACGAACTTTGCGTTACTAGTATATACTCGTATAATATGTATGTACATAAATCAATTATATGCGTAACAAGTATGTGAGAATATAAGTTAATTAAAGGTTCTGTTTCAACGTTTTTAAAACTGGAAACCCTTTGCTGTTATTTCTCTTATTTCTTATTAACGGTATTTAAAAGATACTTGATTCTTTGCATAAAATGAAAAAAGTTTGTACGTATATAAAAACTAGAAAAAAAGAAGAGACAGACAATATTGGATGGTGGCTGTGAAGTCAGTTACCTATATAAATAAAAATACTAGTGGTATTAATAATAAAATTTTAAATACAGTGTAGTGTCGTATACCCCCTCGTCAAATATATTATTTCAATATATCTGCCATTTATAACGTTAAAGCATCTTTATAATAGAACAATGTCAATATATCCATTGCATTTTACGGTTACAAAACGGTAATCTTACGTTCAAAGAGCAGAAAACTTATCAAGTTTTGTTATATAATATTACATTCGTTACGCAATTATATACTATGTGATTTTGTTGAAACATGATGAGTAATGGAAGTCATTCAGAATGATTATTGAATTCAATCGCTTAGAAAAACGAGTATGTCTTATTCAATCGAATTTGTCACCACATGCACTCGTAGCTGCATGTATGTACGTCTGTACGAAGTATTCATTTGTATCAAAAAAAGGTTAGTGAAATAACAATCGTACGATTGTTTCATTCCCAGTATAGGTACATATTTATGCTCACTTAAACCCAAATATATAAATAACGCGTTTTACATAGAAATTATATTGACGATTTAAATTGCTTACTCATATAAAATTCACCAGACCGGAAAATTGGTCGACGTGAAGTTCAATCGCTAAAACGTTTATATTAAAATAAAATAGCAATAGACATATGTACCTCCAGTAGATTTTGGAAAGATTTATTAATATTGGATCAATTTGTATTTAACATATATTTATTTTATTTAACTATGAACAGCTGTGAATTAATTTATAAAAAAGATGCAAAAATAACTGTCGTCCGTACTGTACTTATATATGTTATGGTTGTAAAAATATTTTAACGTTTTTGAAGGTCAAACAAACTGTTATATTTAGGAGAGATATAATATAAAAATACTTAAAAAGTAAGCCTGTTTGTCATATATAAATATTTTTTATATCTTAAAATACGTAATTTTTTCTGCTTTGTTCAGACTAGAAAATGTACTAGAATAATAAAGTACTTTTACGATTTTACTCATCTCGCTACGAAGCAAATAAAGTCGTATTTTTGAAACTCCTGATGATACTCTGAGAATCTTTCTCTCCCTTGTTTACCGTTTGATGGTGTAATACTTTAATACTATAATACTTTGTTGTTCGTTTTATGAAATATCACCACAAAATAAGTTCATACAAAAAACATTGTTCCAAACAATTATAAGAAACAATTTTTGATTTAGTATATTTTAATATTACAGGGTTAAGAGTCGTGTGAATTTTTACACAAGTTCTAGCTCGTTGAATGATAGGCGCATGATAAATTATTTATATATTTACTAATTTGTATTTAATTTGAACCTATTTTCAGAGGATAATAGATGATAACCAGAGGCGTAACTATACGTCAAAAATCTTGTTATGTAGAAAATGTTGAAATGACGGAAGGCTATGGTTAAATTCAAATGCAACTCAGATTAATTCAATCATAATAAAAAAATATATCCTCTCTAAAATGGTCTACATGGAACATTCACAATACAAATATTCTCTTAACTGTTGTTTTCACGAGTAATAGTTCTTGAATTTTAGCTCAACCGTTCTTTCCTGGCTACATGTAGAAATTTACAAACATTTGAAAAAAAAATGATCGGCTACGGAATTGAACCTGCGACCGTCGGAATCACAAGCAGACAAATTATTGAGGAATGATTTAAGTAAAGTGAGAGAAATAAAATCGAGGAGCCTTTCATGTGGTAAAGAAAAAAACGGTTCTCGCTAACCCACTACTGACCCGTTAATATACACATCCACGTTTATGTCTATTCGCCTTCTCGACATTTTCACAAATTAAATGTACGAGTAATACTTGTCACTTATTTGCTTGATCAATTTGATCATTTTTTTATTTTTAAACTATAAAATTCAATGCTCCTGGTTGATATACTCGTATGTGCTCTTGAATGCCTCAATAGATGAAAAAAAAGTCATTAGAATACGAAGTAGTCTATAATTATGATTTAGAAAAGTATAATTTATGGAAAAATAAGTAAAAATTTTATTTCAATTTATAGAAAGACGTTTAACTATATAAATTTTGATAATGTAAAAAAAGATTAACATGTTTTACGAAAGTGGGCAGAATATAGAATCACGCCACTGATATACTAATGCACTTATGCTTTCAATAAGATACGTAAGTAATATTTATTGTATATCATAAATATTCGATTGGAAAGAAAAGTGGCAAACAAAGCGAAGTCAAGATGTAGTGCTATCGAAAGTTAGAAATAATATTGTTTCAATAACTATTGTATATACTTCATTTTTTGTGTCTTCATTAATGCAAATTTAATATTCCTATTTACATAGATTTTTCACGAATTTAGTTTTAATACCAAAGTATTAGTGGGTGGTATTGTGATATTGGAGTCGATATAACATCTGGCATTTTTGAAATTTGATTATGTATGGAATTAATTAATTAAATATTCTAATTTAATTATGAAGTAATTGTAACATAATTCATACCGTATAAAATTTCTTAATTTAGGCTACAAAAAAAAAGATTTAAAGTAACGCATACGAATATAACAACTTATTTGATACTAAAATGTATTTATTTAAAAATTATTAAAGACCACAAATTATGTAGTTAGCTGGAAAATGATTAAAAAATACAAAATTTTAAAAACTACCAAATCATATTGTATTGTAATAGTTTTACTTCAAGGAGAGGAACATTCTTGGAGGAAAATAAAGCTTATTATATTCGTACTTTTATGTTTTAAGTTAAGTGGCTACTAAAAAGGCATTAAGTATCTGCAATGTTATTTTAATGTGTGACACAAATTCATCCAGAAGCTGACTGAAGGAATTATATATGTATATATATTGTTTCCCTCGTGAGTGGATAGTGCATTCAACTGACGGGCCGAGGATCGCGAATAAAAATGCCGTAGCCGGCGAAAATTTCATAGGTTTCTTCATGTGAATTTGAAAACAGTACATTTACCAAATTGGTTGAGTTAAAAATAATTAATATATGTAATGGATTTTACAGATGATCTTTAAATAAATTAAAGAAATAACCCGTAGTGATATTGGCGTCAAATTGTGAATCAATACGTACAGTATTTTTTATATTATGTAGAATATTGACCGAGTCTTACTCATAATATGGGGTTATTTAGTGTTTAATTTTGGAGGTAATGTAGTGCATATATATACATGTAATATTTTAAATTTAAAATCCACAATACTTGAAATTATAGTAGGCATTTAAAATCTAAAATAGGCCGTCTGAAAACAATATACATACTCTTCATATTATTAATATATTAGTATTTTAGATGATGAATAATAACTGTAACTATTTTTTAAACGGTTTAGTTTAACTTAAAATTGCCTTTGTGAGTGATCAGCTCTATTCTTCAAATTTTCATTGAAATATGTTTTGATAAGAATGTTTGCAAAGACGATGTTTTCAATGTCATTAGTATATTTATTATGCCCACACTATTTATTTACTTTAACGCATATTCAACAATATAAAAAGTGATGAAAATAATTTAGAGGTTAAAAAAATTATGATTTTCGTATGCATCGAATGTTATTAATTGAAATTTGATAAAATCCTACACGGTAACTCTGCAAAACGATGTTGGAGAAGTATCTAAAGTCAGAGAGTGTGGTAAGCACATTAAGTAAAGAGAACATTCTAACATATCATGAAAAAATACTATATTAACTAAATTCATCAATAACTAATGCAAAAATATTAAATGTTAACATAAAAAAAACTATACTGTATAACATGCCGTAATGTTTTGATAATCTTAAAATTCCGTGATTAAAGTTTAACTTAAACCGTTGTTGATAATTAAATCAAAAATTGTCTAATATCTCAAAAAAAAAGTTGAAAAGGTATTGCCAATTTAAATCAAATGAAATAAAAAGTTTTGGAAAACAAATGACTTTTATAATCAGAAGTCACCGCGTTAAATCTTGCATACTTCAACTTTAGGCAATCAGCAGTTGCGTACTCCTCTGGTCAACTGATCCTCGTTCAAAGTGCACGCAGTTACCTGTAATATCGATGAGGGTCAGTTAAATATTTTTTTTATGATCAAATGGTATTGTTAATATCGAAACATAACCATACCTCACTAATATTTTTACACTTTGAATACATGTAACCATATTTTTAGTACTATTATTATATACTATAGATTTTATATACTTAGCGAGATAGAAATACTATTCCACAAAACGCTCGAGACAATTATATCTTAACAAGTAAATTCTCCAGTAAAAATATTGGTTAAAAAAAACTTTAAATGTTCCTCGCGGTAGTTCAGTGTACAGTCGTTTACGTTTTGATTGATTGTATCAAGAATTCGTACAAACGGAGTGGCTCGCACTATTTTTAAGATGTTTTTCATTGATATTGATATTTGTAAGTTGGACGTAACACCAAATTGTGGACATTTATGTAATGGAAAAAACGGAGATGTTTATCTTTGAAAAAATAATAATGTTCTATTTGAAAGTAAATATGCGTCTACTAGGAAGATATAATTAAATTCAAAAACCTTCGTTGTATACGTAATGGAACTTATAGACTTGTATTTTTAAAACTGACATAACAGTATATATTTGTTGAATACACTAGTATTGATATGATGGAATTATATATACATATATTATTTTTAATAAAAAAGCGTTGTTGATTATATGATATTCAAATAAAGAAGATACCACATTTTTGTTATATAACCATATTAAATCTGTTTTCTTTCATATATTCCACACAAATAGCAATATGTATGGATAGTGTAAAGATAAAAAAGCGCACTAGCTATGCACACTTTGAAATTTATGGAATAGAAAACTAGTTTGGAGTATGACATACGAGTATTATGATAAATGACATCAGACTTCCCAAAAACTCTTGTATTAAAATATGTTTACACATGTTATAGTATTAGTTAGCAAAATGGTATATGAAAAAAAATGTGTACAATGATGTTTTCTATTCGGATATACATTTAAAGACTTTCTAAACAATAAACAAATTTTTAAGAACTCCTATATTGACAATTAAATATGCTTAAATTTTTTGATAAGATTTTTAAAAATTTTGATGAGTTAATAATATCTATTTCTCATGTCTAATCGAGAATCGCTAAAATTTATTGTACTATAGTCTTGTTTACCGCCTTTGCACCGAGACGCTTAATGCAACCCTCTATAGCGAGGCAGAACCATTGACAACGTAATTACAATCTCGCTTCGATAGGTTGGTTTGTTCATTTAAAGTTCAATTTCGAACAATTGAGAGGTACACAAGAAAAAGCTTCGGGGCATATCGTTAAAAACTAAAATATCAAATATAACAGATTATCAATCCAAACGATTCATAAATATAATCTTGTGAAAAATATGTAATATTAATATTAATAGTATTAGGAATTTTAAGCGACGAAACAATTTTATGTAGGAACTTGAAAATTAATAATCAATAGTTTTAAATACCTAGGGCATCACATTACGGGAGACGGCCCTCGCAAAGAGAGCTTGCTATCTGAATGAGACTTGTCTTCAACTCCATGAGAAATGTCTGCAGGTTACAGGTGTACTCGGTCAAAGCCAAATGCTGCATATTTAACGTTTTCATATTGATAGTAGTTATTTTGGAATCATGGAAACTTACAAATTTCGAAAAAAATATTTACTGTGCTTCGAAAACATATTGCCCAGAGTAAGTCCCGAGAGTGCGGTGGTACGACTTGACGCGAAATGGAATCACAAGAAAAACTTATACTCCAGTTAAGGGGCGTGCCATGGTCAAAAAAGGTGATGTGTAAACAGTGTCATCCGTTGAATGCACTCATTATAATATAGTTATCCCGCTCATTATCAGGCAGTAAAATTACTATTATTGTATTTATATAATTCGAGTCGCAAACAAATTTGATACTCGAATATTCCGATAGCCTTCTATTTAAATTTTGTTTTTCATTATTTTAATAAAAACGTCGCCATGTAGTAAATTTAATATGGTAATATATTTCCATATATTATAAGACTATAGTTTGGCAACATTTAGAGTAAGAAGATGTTCATTACTATTTAAATTGTATACAAATATTTGTATGGTCTAGGTATAGTCATTTTTTAAAAAAAAACTCTTACAGTATTCCATAAAAGTACGACAGCAATCAACTCTCTGTAATTTTCTTATACTAAGGTTAGTACCCGTAAAGGTACGTTTTGTAGGTAGATTTGTACCGTAAAGGAATGGTCGGTACGCATGGCGTTTGATAAATTTTCACCGCATGTTAATTTGGGCCCACCTGTATAATTTTAGTGCCTCCTTCGTGCTCGTGTGTTAGTCTTCAGTGTACACAGTTAAACACATTACAACGATAAAGCTAGAAAACACAGTGGTTAATAAATGAAGGATCATATACAAACAGAAAAAAATATCTCAATAGTTCAAAATTAGTTTTCATTAATTGGCTTAAGATACGAGACTTATTGAGGTAATTTGCTTTTTCCCCGTTCCTTATTTTTTTAAATTAATTCGTAGTCATTGGTTTTATTAAGCTATACTCAAAAGCACGTAAGACCTACTGTCTTCTCCGAAATTCAAATTATAATGCATAGGTTGAATGCTTCTCTATTTAACACTATTTCTTAAAAATGGTTATTTTCAATTTTAAAAATGGAACGGATTTAGTTAATATGACACAAAACCAAATAATATGTTCATGTAACAATTTTTCTTATTCAAATGCCAAGGTTAAGTCCTTTTATAGTAAATTCTGAAGTAAGAATATATTTCAGGATAAAAAATGTTTTGTACTCTGTATTGTAGAACAGTTGTGTTATTAGCGAGGAAGTTAGGAATTTCGGAGCCTCATACAAAATCTACAAAAAGATTCATTAGTTCAGTAGATCATATATATTTTAACTCGTTAGGCTAGTAGATAGCGCGTACGCCTAGCAAGCGGGGGTCGCGAGTTCTAAGCCCATGCTGGTTGAGTTAATAATTAACAACTTTAACTCGTAAAAATTTAATTTTAAGAAAATCTTGACGCTATAAAAATCCCATATGCTCAATATCGGAGCGTATATGGAGCTTAAATATATATATATTTAAATAATATAAAAATGACAGACGTCTAAAAATATAACCATTGACCAATAGATATATTTCCAGCATTTTCACTCCAGCTTTAACTTCATCAGCAGCATAATATCTAGCGCAATACTTTCATATTATCGTATATGTAACTGTTGAATTATTCACCAAATTCTTCATACATGGATGCTACCATGAGCTAGACGTTTACGCATTCAGTGGGCCTATGGTTAAAAGCCGACGCCAAGAGCGGCGCTCGGTATTAGTGGAAAATTCTCAAAACAAGACCACCAAATCATGACGAATTACGCTGCTTAATTTGTCACTTGTTAACCGCACGTTTATTTTTATGAGCTATGATAATAAAAAAACCTTTAGGGTCTTTGCACATGTTACAGCAATTAAAACTCGGAATAATTTATTTGTTAGAGGCCGACTTGAAATGAAATCTGTTGTTTTGTCTTCGTACAAGTTAAAATACGACTTCATGGTATTGAAAGTAAAAAATCTGAGTATGAGGGTGTATGGCCACTATCCATAGCTTCACTCCATTAAATTTCTGCTATGTATGTTTAGTTATTGTAGTTTAAAATTTAGAAGGAATGTTTACTGAGCTGTGTAATTTTTCCGACTGACGCGTGGTATCGATAAAAATTCTACTATACCGACTAATGTGTATTAATATCTATGTAGCCGATAACTACAAGAAAAGAACATCAGTTTTTTCTCGCAAATTAAAAAAAATAGCCTGCCAGTAGTTGTGTTGAAAATGGTAATGTCCAATGAAATTATCTCGGGTATCGATATCTTCCACTCGAGTGAGAGCAAGTTTAAAGGGATTGTGTTCTTTGATTTATTATTCAATAATAGAATTCGTTAAACTCAATCAGCAGATTTATTCGAAATGAAATACATTATATGTTTTTCACTTGTTAGTTTTTCGGTATTTTTTTATTTTCGTGTTACTTATTTATTGCTTCTATGTTATTATAAATATATATATCATTTTTATATTCTGATTCTATGAACACGTTGAACCAATAATTTGTTATATCCATAACATGTAAAAAATAAGCCTGAAAGAAAGATGAACATGCTTTGTATGACCTACTTTTATAAATATGCAGCCTAGAACACTTCTCACTGTGATGCTATATATATGCTCATATGCTCCATTTCCGAATTAAAAAGAAATAAGAGCATCGGTTGTACAAACAGAATAAATTAATAAATTATATATGTATATCCTAACATCAGTCATGAGCATTAAAAAATGGTATATCTAATAATCTGTTAAAGATTTGTACAGCATATGATGTAAAATATCGTAAACACGTAAATAATATAGTGCGACCCTTGTCATTGATGAGTTGACTGCCTCTGTATTAATCAATACAGCTTCAAGTTTGCTTATATCGTTTTTCCTACACAATCGATATACTCAAAGAAGCTTTATTTAAGACAACACTTAGTGATACTTTTATCTCATTCGCACGCGTTCATTACACCGGCTATACAACGAAGCTAGAAAGCGATAGCGCATAATGATAAGTTAAGCAGGGTGGTTATGTTGTCTCTTTTACGCTTGCTATTTGCGTAATAGTCTAGACTCTAGATAGAAAGAGAAAGAGCAACATTTCAAATTCTAATAAAGTGCGATCTTTAGAATATAAGAAGAAAGCTATTATATAAGGGAACCTTTATTCTCCTTAGTATGTTTGGATTAAAATAAAAATATTTTTATTATTAAAATTTTGATATTAATTTATTATGGCGATAGTGAATAAAGTTTTGGAATTCCTTAAAATGGGTTTATACTTTTGAGTAAATTGCTTTTTTGTTTTTAATTAACTAGTGAATCGTCCATCGCCAAAGAAGCGAATCAATCACTCATACGAGTACTAAAAAGATTATGAAAATCCTAATAACAAACAATTTTTTTTTTGTATGAAATAAGAATGAAAAAATAGTGTGATGAATATAAAAACAATTGTAAATAGCCGACATAGTTGTCGTTGATATGGCATTGCGATCAGATTTTAGACGAACTGAATAACCATCATCCATACTCCTCTCTCTCTAGTCCCTTACCAGTGGCATGGTACCATATAGTAAACACATGCGTGGCGAGAGGACCCTCAAACACTGGAGACTTCATATTAGTAGCGATCAGTGCTGGATTTAACCCTTAAGCTAAATAAACCACAAACATTTTTCATACCCGAATTTATCTGCAAATGTTGATTGGAATGACTTTACAATACATTTTAGGGCTCAAATAATTGGTGAAAATAAAAGTTCAGTGAATCATGGCGATGGCAGTGAAATGTATTATATCAGTGAAGTTTATTTTTGTTTTAATGTTTTGAATTACAAGTCCGAAGGGGCACCGAAATTAGTTAGTGCTTATGGCACATAAGAGTCTTAATTCGGCCCTAGTAGCTGAGAGTAACAGTAGCTGAGAGTAACAGTAGCTGAGAGGGGAAGTTATAGAATGATTGCAGCATGAAGGGAAGATTCTCGCGATGATAAGATTTTTTTGTTTTGGAGGTGAACATGTACCAATGAGTAAGATATGAATGGGCTACTAGACTGAAAAGTTCATGCACGAGCCTTAAACTGGCAGCTCCAACACTGTCGTTTATACTTTTCTACATATCTTTCGATGTTATACTCAGACTACTTCCTGGCGGGGCTGAAGGTCACTATAAAGTTTCATTTAAATATCTTTATGAAACCTCTAGATCAGGCGTCTCCAAACCATAGCCCGCGCGCCAGCACCCACCCGTAATTCAAAACTTACATTATGTTGGTATTCTGAGATAGCTAGGTCTTGGCTCTTTAGACTTAGCGGAGAAGTCAGTGTAGCCCTTAGTCTAAAAAGTTCCCTGCAAATTCTCATTTAATAGTGTCTTCAAAATATTGTTATGCGTAAATTGCGCGATAAGTTTTACATTGGAACCGATGCAAAATTTTTGATTTTCTTTAGCTGGTCTAAATATTCTTCAGAGTATCTTATTTTCGAATACCTGCATAGTTTTTTTCTTATTTTTGTCAAGCTTTACATCGAAAAAACTTATAGTTTTCAGGGAAACATTGTATGATTAGAATTCAGATATTTTTTATGACTGTTAACAAGAAAAAACTTCTTAAAGAACATTGCATAAAAATAATTGAAAAATTGCAATTATCAATTTGTACTTGGACGTGGTGGTAGATATTTTGCTTTGTAGCTTTTTCATAAAAATTTAGAACTATATGTTTTAGCCTCATCTACTCAAATGATCCATGGTAAATACCATGGAGATTTTTGAGGACTCATCGTTAACTTGCTGGTACGCGCAAAAGCGATTGTGCACGTTCATCTTTCTGACACTTGCACGAATGAAACGTTTCCCCCCACGCATGAATGTAAACCAGTCTGATGGTATCACCATGCACAAAGTATGAAGATTATAATTCCGTTATTATTATAGAGTATATTTTAGTACCGTCATCTGATTGTCTGTAGTATGCAGTGCCCTGTGCATCCGGCGTGGTAATGACTCAATTGACTCGGCCATAAAAGCTCAATTACCCAGAAAATGAGGAATACGTTATAAAATATATAAAAGTGCTGAGATTAAAGGACTAGATAGATAAAGCTACAGTCAAACAGTCAGCCAGTATCATCCGAAAACAAGAAACTGATCTGTCTATCACTTTTAATTATAATTTAATGTGACATTTTCATAACTGCTACAATATCAAAAAATATGATTTCATATTAATGAGTAGATTTTAATTTCTACAGTAAATAAGGATTTTTTTTAAAGAAACCAAACAGAGCGTGTAAATTATGAATTACCTTTAGGGTAATAACAAGTTTCGCGGATAGCCAGATTGTTGAGACATCTTGGGCGATAAATAGAGAATTGCAAATAGATTAAAGCTGAGAGTGATAAATATAGCTTGAATTTTCCCAAAATAAGCAATTTTGTACATATTATAACAGATGGAGACTGCTTTGGCGGTAATTTTTTACCTAAATATTATAAAAATATTATTATGAAATTATCAGGTAGTTTGCTAAATGAAAAAGTAATACTTGAGTAAAAAACAGCTCATAGCGATTCTTTGCGAATACTTGTGAAAAATAATAAAATAAAATAAAAAACAAATTTATTTATTTATTTTATCCCACACATCGTGCTTAAAAATACAATCGAGTTGAAATATATATCAAAATAATATTTTTAAAATATTCTATTAACAACTTACGTTAAAGTGAATACAAACAATAATAGGATTTTTAATTGAATTAAATTCCCATGCCTATCATCGTCTTAAAGAATATTGGAATCAATCCAATTTCACAGCAAACACATTATTGTACATTTGAGACAATACATAATTGAACAATGTACAAAACAAAACATCGTCTGTAGGCGTATGTGATAATTTAAATTGTCTGAATTAATAAAAACCTGCAGAAGTGAAAATAATGGTCTATTAGAAAATCATAGGAGCGATAAAATGTATATTATTAGAGTGGTTGTACTGCCATCTCTGGTCGAGTAGAGCAACGAACGTGTATGTTTATTTTTTATATTACTTTTAAAAGTGTATATATTCAACTTGAACAGATCCAGATAAAAGTTTAAATGCGAAGCGTTAGGTTTTTTTAATTTTTATTTTAATAATGATATATTATTTAATTTGTATAATTTATTTCTATGATTGTACGGTCACGCTTGCTTGAATTGGTTTTCAGTAAACTTTAGTAGCGTTGCTTGATAAGAATCCAAC
>JAPMAE010000076.1:10579-32256 GCA_036584705.1 Rhyacophila sp. 25_7 | reverse complement strand
ATCTGAATCATAAATTTTTGCGATTTTAGTTTATGAAAGATGCTTTTGTTGTACTAATCTTTCAAGTGATACATGTATAGTTGTTTACTTGAAGATAAGTATTTTATTTCATGGCAATAAAATGGAAAGAGCTTATAATATAAAAGTGATATGATAAATCCAAGCTTTGTTATCAAGATTATAATGGTAAAGATATGATATATACAATATTTTTTCATTCAATAATATTTTGTGAGTATTTATTGCATTCCTTGCTTAAAGTAATAAATTAATATAGAACATCAACAATAACAAAATTTTAAGCACAGACCCATAAGAAATTTAAAAATTAACCGATCTGAATATTTTTTACGAAAACATTTGATCAACAAATTATGATTCCGTTAGATGTATATGGATATTAAAATTAAAATTGTCTTTGTCTGTCTATTACTATATCTGCTCTGCAACAAAGTATAGATGTTTACAATGTGAAAATTATTTTGAAATATTTAAAGAAGTTATTGTCGTTCATTGTAATCCATTTAACCATCGTCTTGCTTTAATATAAAATTATAAAAACAGTCTGTTATATCACTCTAATTTTTTTATTATTTATAGTTACGAGTATTTCTTTAGGTTATGTTTTTTATGCAACAAACAACTATAAATAAAAAGTTAGTCACACAATATTAAACCAGCAAAAATTTTCAACGACATCAACTAATGAATATAATTATATTATTTATTTATTCTATCAATAAAATAAGAGTTATAAAATAAATATTTTAATTCTCTATCCTATTTTTAATTAAATCTAAAAAAATAAAAAAAAAAAACCAGGAAATATGTGAATGTAAACAGCTATTCTGTAGGGAAACTTCGATAAGATTATTATTGTACAATTATGATCTGTCTATTATCATGCTTTATAGTGTTAACTTAAGATTGACACTTATCTTAAGATAATACTTCTGACACATTTATTGACACTTAAATTATAAAACAATATACAAGAATAAATTCTTTGTGATAAAATATCCATGAATGAAAAACTATAAAAAGACAACAACAAAGATTTTTGTATCAATACTGGTCCAATTAAAATCAATTTATATTATTTTAGTGCTTTACCTTGTACAAGAATGAGCCACCAGTTTTTCGTTTTGTGTTTTTTAATAACTATCGGAGTTACAATTGGAGGTAAGTAATATTATAAATTTTATTAAAATACAAATAAGATATAATTTTATACTACATATATTGAAATATGGAAATGTGTATTCATTTCAACATAATGGCTTTCCAATAACGATTGACTGTAGATAATATGTAATTATCACAAAATTTTCATATACCATCAAATAAAAACTTTTAGTTTTAAACAAAAGTGAATATATATAAATTATACTGTTCAACAATTTGCGATATTTCTTTAAAACTAAAAGAATAATTTAAAATATTAAATAGCAATGTTTTTGTAAAACTAATAAACAAGTGATATTTTATTCACTTTTGAATATGTTGATTTTTTAGAAAGAGAAGATATACCTGCTATTTTAAAGTACAGCGAAGGACAAACATATTTTTTTTATCCGGATAAGAATGGAAAATTGAATTTCGTCGATTTACTTCAACAAGAATCTGACTTATACGCTTCTCCAAAAGACCAAAATGCATACTTTCAATTATATACGAGGTAAAAATAATAATATAATTTCATTTTAACATACTATATTTATTTTTAAATAGAGAAATGTAAATTTATAAAAAAACGTTTTACATTTATTTTTCTAACTTTGTGATAGATTTTTTATAAATAATTTAAAAAAAGATACATATTTAGCCAACATCAAAATAATACTTAAAATATTATTAAAGCTTTGTAGGAGTTTATCGTAAGAAAAACGAATTAGATATATTTAAAAGTGAACTTATATCAATACAAATAAAACCTTCAATATCTTTATATTATATATTTTTATGAGACTCAGTAATGAATATTAATATTTTATTAAAAATAAAAACACGCTATTATTCATTTTTTTTTTGAGTTGACACGGAATCAATTACCAATTAAAAATATAAAATCACTAGTTCTTTTTGTTCAATTGACTCAATTTTTGTATTACGTAAATATTTATATACTTCTATTGATTGTTTTTTTAAAGAAAATAACCTGAATAAAGTAAATAGAATTTTTGAACTAGTAAATTACGAGTATATTCCATATGTAAATGTTCTATTATTATTTATTTTACAGAGATAATCCTACCGAAGCTGAAGAATTAAATATTGGAGATGAAAAGGGCTTAAGTACTTCTAATTTTCATAAAAAGAAATATGTGAAAATAATTGTCCATGGATGGCAAAGTAATGCCAATTCTCGGATTAATACTCTTATAGCAGAAAGTAAGCATATCTTAAATTCGAGCATGTTACTAATTAAGTTGGTCTAAAAAACTAAAATAACTGAATCATTTGTAAATAGTGAAAAACTGAAACAAAATACTAGTAAGACAACCTCTATTCTGTAACGCAACCCATGCATATACTCGTATATGGTTTTTAGTATTTTAACAGATAAAAAGTGGCCTTGAAATTAAAAAAACAATATATTTTTGGAAAACTGTATGAAAATCTTGTTATTATTTCAATATAAATGCTTTCTTTCTACCTAGGATTGACAGTAGAGAAAATTAAGACGCCGTATTATGAAAATATTTATAAATCAATCAAATAATTTTTAATTTACAAAAAAAGAGATAATTAAATTAATAGAATATTTTACGAGGATAGTTAGCTCAACTAATTAGGATCATGCCTGGATTTAATTAAAAAATACTAGAAGATTTTCGCACTTCTTCGATATTACGCATATCATTTCTTTTTAATTATAGGGTTTCTTAATATCTCCGATGTCAAAGTCATATGCGTCGATTGGGGTTATGCTGCAAATGGACTTTATACAACAGCTGTTAGAAGTGCTCCAAAGATTGCAGAAACAATAGCCAAATTTATTGATTGGCTTCGACATGAAGGCGTTCCTATGCCATCCTTTCACCTTATAGGTCACAGTATCGGCGCGCACATTGTTGGAATAGCGTCAAGATCAGTTACTTATGGACTTATATCGATTGTAACAGGTTTGAGTGACAAAATAATATTTATATACGTAGAAATGTATTTAATGTAAATTTTAATAAACAACTTCTGAAAAATAATCTTCTCGTATATGGCTGTTTAGTAACAAGTAGTTATACTTAATTAAGATAATTAATATTTGATATCTAACATTTTTATATTGAAAAACATAAATATGAAATGTATTAAATACATATTTATATTCCTATTGCATATCACTTACTATGCTTACACAAAATATTGTATTAAAAAATATTTGTATATAAGAACGCTATTAAAATTCTATTGACGTGATTATTACAGGATTAGACCCGGCAAGCCCACTTTGGGGAAGTGATAGCCAACGTATTCGGCGAACTGATGCCATATATGTAGAAATTATCCACACAAATGCAGGAAGTTTGGGTTTAACTGAGGCGATAGGAGATAATGACTTTTATCCGAATGGAGGAAGTCGCCAGCCAGGATGCAGTTTTCTTGAGATAGGATGCTCCCATTCTCGTGCATACGAGTTCTATGCAGATTCGCTCGATCATCAGTATTTTATGTCAACACAGTGCTTGGACTACAATGAATTGTATTATGGGAAATGTTCAAATATTAGTAGGATACATATGGGAGGAACACAAACAAAAATAGGGTAATAATATATTCAGAACATTTAACGTAGAGATAAAGATCCGATTGATAGTGTACTCGTATTTTTTTTATGAATGTTAATATATGCTATTTGAAGTTCATAATAATATAAAAATCAAATTGATTCGGGCATATGTAATTACCCATATTGAGTAATGAATTAGTATTTATTTAATAAACTGGTGTAATATTTTATTTGTAATAAATTTGTAATATTTTTCTTTACAGAAAAGGTTTATTTTTACTGGAAACAAATGACAAGAAACCATTCTTCAAAGATTAGATAATGAAAAATCAATAAAGTCTTAGTACACTAATTAGTAATTAAATATATAGAAAGTACTCGGATATTTCGAATAGTTTCTATAGTTAAGTGTAGGTGTTATGAAAATCTGGTGCATTTTATCATAAGAAAAATAAGAATGTTCATATTGAACGTAAAATTTTGTATATTGCTTAACTTTAAATGACATTGTATAACTTCAGATAAATATTTAGATGCAATATTATATTCCTGTACTTGTGGATATAAAAATGTTTTCCAATTGCTATTTAAGTTGTATTGTTATTATAAATATATTTTTTTATTTGTATTAAGTGATACTTAGAGAGAGAAAGATAATAAATATATGAATAAATAAAATAATTTAAAAAATCTAATGGTTTTATTCAACAAGTTGATCAACACAGAGTTAGAGTTTTATTTAAAAATATAAATAGTAAAATGTAAACAAATTAAAATACTAAACGATTTTCTATAAATATGTATTTTTTCGGACAAAATAAAAGTAAGTTACGTAAGTAATTTAAAACAGACGATTTTCTTAAGAATCATGGTTTAAATTTATTGGAAATTCTCCATTTACTTTTTAATTGTATAAGTGTATATCAATTACGAGTTTGTGTTGGTATACAATACTCGTATTATTTATAAGTCGACTATATTACAAAACCAAATATATTTTAAGAATTTTGGTCTTTCCCTATATATTTAATGAATTCATACATATATTCAATTATTTGACTGATGTGTTTCAATAAATTTTAAAACTCGTGTCATTGCCATCTGTCGGCGTTTACGCGAAACAAAATTAAAAGAAGTTTTAAACTGATAGTAGGAATGCATTCACATAGCTTCGTAAATATGGAA
Source organism: Rhyacophila sp. 25_7 (assembly GCA_036584705.1). Classification (NCBI taxonomy): domain Eukaryota; kingdom Metazoa; phylum Arthropoda; class Insecta; order Trichoptera; family Rhyacophilidae; genus Rhyacophila; species Rhyacophila sp. 25_7. Next base: position 27,344 of record JAPMAE010000076.1, on the reverse strand, counting down.
AAAGGATTTGCTAATACATGAAAATAAATTACTGTTTTTTTTTTTTTGTAGACTGGAATAGAAAATAGGCAAGTATTCAGCTCCAATTGTAGACAATAATAATTTAATCAACACATGGCGCACTCAAGAATCTGTCGCCGATCAATCATTATCTTCTACCTAGAAAGTATTATCGGTTTTTCAGAATACGAAACTTCGCCAAGTTGAATAATGTTCAATCGTTCAAATGTTCGAATCATTCCAATAGCGAGTTCCAATACCTTGCCGTGTCTTTCTCTTAGTTTTAAAAATGTTTTATTTAATAAATTATGATCAATACATTCATCTGGGTATATATAAATATATATTAACATACCGAAAAAATAACAAATGGGGATGAGCACGTGGTGGTGAGCGCGTCACCGAATTTGATTGATCTTTGCATTATTATTTAATCTCTCCAGGAGTGAGTTTTTAAATTATAATTGCACAATTGGGTGAAAGTTTTTTTCATTAATCTTAAAATTCATTTCATAATTCTTTAAATTTAGAATTTTACTAAACGTATGCAATACTATTCTTCTATAATATTTATTTGATACATACATAATATATTGCATGGTGCTTGACGTTCGAGTATTATATATATACTCGGAATTTTGCATTGTGGAATAGATTGGTGTGAAATAACAACAATGTATGTGAAGGTTCAATACAAATCCATAATTTATTCGAAACAACACTTTAACACTTTAACAAAATAACAATTTAATTTAACAATTTAATTTTATAATATTATTTTTATTTTATTATAATTTCAACATTTTTATTTTCTGTTCTAATTGAATTTTTATACAATCATTCTTTTCCATATTAGCTTAATATTTTTAATACAGTGAATAATAATCCATTTATTAGCATAAATAAGCTATATTTTATTATAAGTATTTACGAAAAAATAATTGAAGTATGTTCAGAATTCGGTCGAATTTATATTCAAATTTCGAATTTTGTTATTTCGTCAAAATATGCAATCCCTAGTTGAAGCGCATACTAAAATTCTCTATTCTGGCCATAAATAGAGTCAAGCCCATTTGTGTTGTTCCCCGACGTAACAAAGAACTGTTATATACTCTCAAAAGCCCAGGTTTGTCTAAAGTCGTTGAGTGGCTTAGAGAAGATGGAGTAGTTGTGGTCGGTTTACCAATAACATATAGAGTTCCATCATCTGACTCAGTTGTTGTGATTGAATCAATAGATAATTGCTAAATTCGCTACTGTGTGGAAGGTGATGCGTAATTACTGGAAAATGTTGTATTCTTATATTTCATATTAAATTACCAAAGTGATTTCAATAAAAGTATTTTTTAAATTTGATATCTCGTAAATTTCATTCCTATTCAATGTGGAAAGTTAGGTAACTTTTGAGAAGAGAGAGGGGGAGAGTCAAGCTGAATGTCTGCACAGTGTTACATGGAGGGGGAGGGGAAAAAACGTAAGAAAAAACGTTACGTTGATTATAGATTACCTCTCACACCATTTAATAATGAATTTTGATGATGACGATCTTCAGTCGAAAGACAACTTAAATAAATTTTGGGCATGCTCGCATCTACCGTATCTATATATTGATTTGCTATATATTGTCAAATCGGTGGTGAATATTAATGTGAAATTTTACTATATGAGACAAATTTAATTATATTATATATAGTTAACTATACATCATTATAGACTAATGATTCACTTAAATCACATTTCTCCATATGTAAAAATATGCGATTTATTTTCAATTAAGAACTAGTTATAAACAAAAATAAAATAATTAAATTTTAATATTTATTTTAACTGGTGCTTCGATTTATCGTTTTTACACTAATTGGTTTCCCGCCTATATAATTTTTATTGTCTTGTGCAAACAAGCATAATCATATATTTACCTATAAAAAACGAATATAACAATTCTCTTGATAACTACGAAATAATAAAATATAAATACGTAATATTTATATAGTGTATTTATTATAGCCTTTCTGCATTCTTTATTTTCTTTTGAAGAGGCTCTAAAAAGCGAACGATCGAAGTTTTACTGTATTTATATATTTTATAAAATACTTTATTTTCAAATTTTCTTCAATAAAACGAAATTCAAATAAATACAATTTTTATTCATCATTATTTAAAGTAATACAACATTTAAGATTCCATTATAATAATCCTTTTTCATACGTGGTTGTATGGTTGTATGCGGTTGTTTTGTTGGGCAACGCTGGATGACAATGCAATGTAAGTGAGAAGGTATGTATAATAAATAAAATATGCTTCCTGTATATACTTTATTCAAAAGCATATTTTAGCGTTAAGCCATAAAATTTAACATCATCAGATAATAGGTACCAAGGTGAGCTATAAATATTTTAATTATTGTAGCATAAAATACGATAACGTTCTAGTAAACAGTTAAAATTTTATGGTGGTTGTAATATTCAACTTAACTATGTGTTTGACATATAAAATTTCTCTTGTTTTTATAAACTGTATTCGTTAAATTTTACTTTAATATAAATCGACAAAGTAAGTATTTTTTTCTTTTGTTCTTATGATTTAAAATCAAAGTGAAATTCTACAATACTAAAATTAACGGCCATCAAAAGTTAGCCTTAAAAAAATGTCTCCACTCACTACTGTCAAGCATATTTTTCTGTCGTAAGATCGATGTTAGCGTTTTTTTGACACAGTTCAGGTTTCTCTCATGATGTATTGGGCCATTTTATTGTTTTCTTAAACAGAAAATGTACGACTTTGATGCCCAAGGCTTCGTCAAATTTTCATTTTCAAAACATGATTTGTTTGTAATTTCACAATAGCCTGCTATTTTTACAGCCAGCTTAGAAAAAAATGTCAAGCTCTATGTTTCAGTTTCGATAAAGCCACATGATGTAATAGAAATATTTAATCGAAAATATTTTTTTATAGATTTAAAACTTTTATCTATACCATGTAACGTGTTTTATGTCAATTATTGTATATTAATAATTATAAGTGAAAGAGATATGTCAAAATTTCCATTTTTCATGACAAAAAAATCTGTAATGTGACAAATCAAAAACAATGATCCTTATGATCTCCAAATCAAATTGAATTAGTTCAGTTAAAACCAAGTTATATTATTACTGACAAAAGATTCAATAATATAATTTTTGAGTATTAAATATGCCGTTTAATTGTTTGTTATTTGATACCAGAACATAATTTTATGTATATATTTCAGAAATTATTTGATTATTGTGCGACTAAACAATTCCTTAGTGGTTATTAGTATAGTTAGATTTAAAATTTAAATACTAATTAATAAGCAAAATAATTCCAGGAAACATTATAAAATCAGTGAGAATTTTATCACGAAGATAATAAACTACGTGCTTCGTCTTTTAATGCTACTCACTCTGTTAAAATAACCGTTCATGTTTGGACAGCAACTGTTCATAGATGGGCTTAGCAAATTTATATGAGTAATGGTCTAAGTGAATTATTATCATTGGGGTATAATGATGTTGAATCCTTATTTATGAAACAATATGATTAGTTATGTATAGATTCTAATTATTTCTTTATTTTTGTACATATATTCTGTAATGGATTGATATGACATTTCAGATTTTTTATAGTAAAATTACCTTGTATTCACATAGACCCAATTTTCGTAACATGTATCATAATAAATCTGTGAACTGTAAAAATCTGTGAAATAATTAACACCATATCATTCTTGTATATCATACTATTGAGAAAAGTGTACTTCTATAATTAAAAAAGGTACACCTATTTAGCTATCTAATGAAAACCATACAATTTTGAGAGTAAACGGTGTTTTAAGATTATCGATGAAGAATAATTTAAGCTTTGAATATTTGCTTAATTCACTAAATGTACTACAAGTATATTTCAGATCAGCTAATTTTTTGGATGACCAACTATGAAATATATGACATCTGAATACAATATGTACTCTTAAATGGCCAGTTCAAAAATATCCAATAATATGTTATTGATAAATAGCAGTTGAATTTAAATATGTAATCTATTTCACCTACATATTTACGTGAAGCTTATATTGCGTAAAAATCATATATTTTTAGCACGTATACCAATGATGTGTCCAGTGTCGCCCGCATTTAAAATATTATTAATTTTTACAAAACTTCTCTGTCGTAGCTGTTAAATGTATATTTAGCTCCACAATTGGCAATATGTAGTGTCTAAACTTTGCCGACTACCACTTAGCATAAAAAAAATATTTGTTCAATATGTTCTATATTCGTATAGTATAATTCATTTAACTGTGCTCGCAGCCCTATGTATTTTTTAAGTTGTAGTCACAGTATGTATGTATGTGTGCGTATTGGGAAGTACAGGCAAGCGCAAATCTATGTGTATAATCATTATAAATCATTTTATTCGTATTTTTTGTATCAATTATTTGTATATTATAAAAAATAATCCATTACGTGACATGTTTTTATTCTAAATCATAATTAAATAAAAGAATATTCTGATTCACTGCTATCACCAAAATCAATTGTGAATTCTGTTTCCATATCATTAGTATTATCAGTAGTATTTTTCTTCAATTTCTTTCACATGTCGACAAGTATTATACCACATGTTTGTATCAATTTGATTTAATAGTTTATTTACCACCTTCATTATTCCTGTCGCAAGTTTGCCCTACGTTATGTGAAGCAATAAAATTTTTCAAAATTCTCCTGATATTTTCAATTGGGTTAAATTCAGTGTGGTAATGTGTTGCTGAAGTAGTTAATCGATCTTATAAGAACTGATATTTTACTTTTGAAAAATCATATGCCATTGCAATAGTTTCACGAGTCCTAAATAGTTATAAAATACAGTTATGTAAAAATATATCATCAAATGTAATAATACTAATTAAAATCAAGCTTCTCTTGGACGAATTTATAGACATTTTTTGTTTGTTATTTCTGCACGAGAGAGCGATAAAAACACGTCTTAATAAGGAAGTGATCAACCAGCTACTGTCAAACAAATTAAAACTGCATCTAGACGAGCACATGCGTACACAGACCGAAGCGTACAGATAAATGAATACTACTATTTGAATATATATTTAAAGCGAAAAATAACATACTCTTAAGTATGTCGATGGTCAAAAGTATGCTGTCAACATAGTGGTTTAAGAATTTTTTCTAAACGTATTTGAGCTACGTAAGGCAAAAATATTTGTATCGAAATACCTACAAAATTTAATAAATGTATAGCGCTTTTCGTAAACAAATTTGAATGTTTAGTGTATTCTCGGAAGATTTAAGAAGATCAATATTGTGAAATTATGAAAAAATAATACAATTAGTACTGTTTTGTCGATTATTATCCATACTTTAATTAGATAATAGGATGACTTATAATATTGAAAGTTCAGGTTAAGTTATTATTTTCAGAATAAAATATGAAAGCATAATACATTTACGTATTATTGACAAATAAAAAAACTAATTACTATAATGTAGGTAATAGAAAAAAATATATGGTTAAAAACATCGTTAGTTGACTGCAACTTCGTCTTATTAGACGACAAAGAAATTAGTATGCAAGAAAGCATTTTCTACCTGGTTTCTTTTTAAATGAATTTGTAGGCATAGCATAAAGGATCGCTAATCATGTCTGACGCCCATTTCCGGAATTCTATACGCAAAAATGATCGACGGTCGAATATCTTACGACTGAATGACCCGCTTTATAAATGTTGAATACTATACCGATACGACTTCATCCTTTTCAGTGACAAAGCGAGTAGAAACTGGTGATGTAGTTACAAATATAAACGTTAAAACAGCAATATAACAGTACCTGCAATTAAACAGTGGTATAAAGAATAACTTATATAAATTAGGCGCACGTAAACAGTATGAAAAAGACAAGTTTTATAATTTAAAAAAAATACGGGATGATAAGCGAAGAGCCATTCAGTATTTTTATCGCGATTGCGGAAGTAACGACGAAATTATGCATCTTAAGTCGAACATTAGTGATGATAGTATTACATTAAATCATATGTGATGAAGGTATTCTTATCGTGAGGGATTAAGCTCGATGACAAAGTAAAATGATAAGAATGTGGTTTAAAATATATATGTTGTCAACGCTATCAGTTGGTAAGTATTCCGATTTGACCATGTAACAAATTTTGTAATGAAATTTATTATAAATATTATTTTATAGTAAGGATCTGTTAAAAACATAGAGAAATAATAAATGAATAAATAAACCTTATTTACACTAATTTAAACACATCTTAAACAAGTACATTTTCATTAAATGAAAATTTTATTTTTATTCAAATATTGTGTATTTTACGAAAAAATAATGTCACGTTCTATATTATATAACACATTACATTGTATATTATTATTCAAATTATACCCGAAACTGTTTGTCACATCGATTAGTTTAATTAATGAAAAAATCGATGGGCCAATCAAAAAAATAATCCAGACGATAATAAAATAAAATATAACACAGTATTCATAGTTTTACTGTATATCATAATTTATATGAAAACAAAAATTTTGATATATTCGTATTAACAATTTAAACTACCGATAAATCAAGCGGTTGTTTTCAGTAAATCCCATTAAAGATATCTAAAACTTTGTGTGCTATATGATTTTATATGATAATATTTCAATTGTGAAGAGTAAAAGCAAAATATACGGAGAGATATTATGTTATTTTAAGAAATGTTTATTTGTATAGTTCATAATCAAATATGTAGAATATTTACAAAAGCTCTCTTTGATTTTCAAAACACAAAATTAATACATTCGTATGTGAAAAAAAAATTAAAAATTTTATAAGTAAGTGCTACAATAATATCATTATTATTATCAAAAATATCATATTTTTAGTGCTATGTGCGAAATTGGATCGGACAACAAAATACGATCCGGTGTGGCTAGCAAGTGTAAATCAATATTCGCATGTTCACGTGTCAAATCAAACTAATGTTGCCATGCCATATTTTTCTACCGTCGACGTTGAATTTCGGCTATACACTCGGTAAGCTAATTAAATTAGTGTCTGTGTATTATTAAATTATAGAATATCATTTTATCATTTGCTATTTCTATAGCCTGCAAAAAATTAAATTGTATATAATTTTCAAAGTTTAGGGTTTGATTCTGCAGTTTAATAAAATATTATTTTCAGGAAAAATCCCTATAAATATCAGCACATCGAACTAGGCAACTCCAGTTCATTACTGAGTTCAAACTTTGATTTTAGTTTACCACTAAAAATTCTTGCCCATGGTTGGTATAATAATGGAACTAGCCCGATGCCTGTAAACATCAAAGAAGGTAAAGTTATTGATATGTTGCCTTTGTGCATACAAGATATACGAGTACAATGCGTACATAATTGATTATATATCATGTCAATATTTACTTGCTTTTAGCTTATCTCAACATAAGCGACCTTAATATAATAGTTATTGACTGGAACTATGCCGCAAATGTAAATTATATATGGGCAAGTTATAATGTGGCCCAGGTGGGTCATCGATTGACGCTGTTCCTTAATTTCCTCATCAGAGAAGGAGTCTCCATGGACGATGTTCATATGATTGGTCACAGCTTGGGGGCCCATGTTGTTGGTATTGCGGGAGCATTTGTGGAAAAGGGACCGATCCATACGATAACAGGTAAAATTGTGTAAAGAAAATGATTTGAGTTTATTCGATTCATAGGGAATGATGATGGAAAACAGATACTGGAAAGTTGTCTTAAAATTTGAAATTAATATATTGGAATTTAGTTGTTTTCTGTTCCGTATAAACTTTTACACGTGCTTTAAAATATTTAATAGATCCATTTTCATCTATATATTTTATCAGAAGTCAGTTTTGAAGCAGACCGGGTTGTTTAATTGAGAATTATCTGAATATAAATATTTTGTTTTCTTTCATTTAATCTCAAAGTTTTTTTTATTATAATTATATACATGATTTCATTGTACTTAATTGTATAAATAAAAAAAGTATGTAATAAAAAATAAATAAACATGCATGTATGGTTATTAATTCAAAGGAAATATATTTTTATGATCCATAACAATTTGTGAGCCCTTTATATCGTCCTTGTTGCAGAGTAAAAGGAAAACTAGGTTAAAAATTAATAATTGTAAATCGTCGTCAACGGGAATACTTCACATGTCTTTAAGTTAAATATGATCTTGCATAGAATTTCAACTATTCTACCAATTGAAAAAATCTCCGATGTACGAGTATATAAATTCTCGCATTGCAATGTGTATTTTCGATGTTTTAGTTCATTCTGAACACTTACATTTCGGTAAATAGGGATTTTCCCGTGAATGACGATACGAGTATGCCGTACATGGAAGCTATTGTCTCTTAAAAATACTTTTTTTACATACTTATACTACGCGAATATATACTTACTTTTGAACAGGCTTAGATCCGGCGTTACCGTTGTTTACGGAAGGAAATAAAGACGCTAGGTTGGACCGTCACGATGCCCGCTACGTGGAGGTGATTCACACGTGTGGAGGCTACCTAGGATTTGCTAAGCCAATAGGACACGTGGATTTTTATCCGAACGGGGGGTCGAGTCAACCTGGATGTGGGACGGATTATAGAGGTTGGTTTATGCACAGATTGAGATTTAATGCCATGTTGGGGACCATTTTTATCGGTTTTTATAATTTGCGAAATAATTTTAAAATTTCATAGTTGTATTACGAAATCATTATAACTACTGTTTATTGGTCTTATATTATAGAACAAAACTATTTGCCAAATGTATTTATGTAAATGCCCTTGAAATATGATATTACTTAAGAAATATTTTCACTAAGAAACTATTAAAAAAATTAAGCGTTTTCTTACATATAATCATACATATATTCTTACATATATACATATAATCTGGCTAGTTGCTGTTTTTTCCAATCGCATAAAATTTTACAGACATACAATAAAATATTTAAATGGGAATAAAATATACATTGTGTTTAGTGCTATGGATTACTATAATTGATAAATATTTTAATTTCTATGTATATATAATTCTCTAAAATTTGAATAACGGTATTTTTAAAGTATACAATGTATGATAACGATATTAGTTATTAAAGTTTTGTAATGAAGTAAAAAAATAAATTTTGAATAGTTTTAAATTATAGAAAATTATTGAATGGTCTATGAAGAAAGGATAGTATTTAAATTAATATGAATAAAATATATAACACGTATAGCGTTCATGTAAAATATATCAATACAAATTAATGCTAAAAATTGTTATCATTGTGTCTTATTGAACATTTGTTTTCCATTTTCAAGGATTTTGTGCTCATAACCGAGCTCACAGATTCTTTTCAGAATCAATTCTATCTGATAAAGCGTTTGTAGCTATGCGATGTGAAAGTTATGAAGGGATTTCATCTGGTCAGTGTAAGCCTACTGGAGAAACCCTCAATATGGGAGGCTTTCTGATAAATTATGGGTATGTTATACTATTTTTTCGCTGTACGTTTTTATAAAGTGCCGCAAGCTCTATTCACTCGAAGAAAAAACCATAAATTTAATAGAAAAAAAATCTTGTCCCTGCCATCTGTAGTTGGCTACTTGAAGTATGTATTTGCAATAAAGCTTTGCTATTTTATTCGCTAGGTAGTGGCTTTATATTATACTATAACTACTGTGGTATTTCTTTCAGAAAAGAAGGTGTTTATTATTTGACGACTAACAGTGAATCTCCTTATGCGAAAGAGTCGAAAAGAAAACAACCTAAATGATTATACTCATGAATATTTCAAACGAATGACGTGATAAACATATTATTTGAAAATATATTTATTTATTTATTTTTACGTTAATAAACATTTTTTTATTTTAAAAGAGGTTTCATTCTATATTCACCGTTCTTCTAACTCAGTAGTCACTAACCTGGCGCTTACGATCTATAGATAGTTCGTTCCGTAATGTTTGCGGTCACACAAAGGAGATTGATTGCTCTCTTACGCAATGGCATAATCCATAAATACATCACATATAGCTAACCTGAAAATTTAAATTGCAAAGTAACTCTTATGCTTATTAAAGTTATAGACTACTGCTCTAAAAGTCTAAAGGATTATAATATTGACCTATTCCCGGCACATGATCGTAAGCGTAAAAATGTATTTTATAGGAGGTATTTATCTAAGGTTCTAAGGTTTTTTAATAAATTAATAACAAAATTATAACGGGTGTATATTATTTTGTAACTTAAGATATGGGTTGATGAAAACTTGAGACCGTGCATACCGTGCGGATATCTATTTTGAACGGATTCGATAAAAAACGGAAATCGTCCTATTGCCGTATCAATACTCTGCCGGGAATGAGTCGATATATAAACTTCAGAGAGAGAGGGGGGAGAGAGAGTCACATGTTCGATTTTATATACTCGTATATGTATTAGAAATACTTTTGCAGGGTGGTCTACCGAGGCTGAATTCGACTCAATGTTATATTGAAAGTATACAAATTGTTCACATATTGTCCGCTTGTAAAAGTTTTTTTGATTGGAATAAAGTTGCATTACTGGCAAACAATTGAATGATAATTCGTACTTATAACTATTTCGGCCTCGTCGCAATGTCACACAATGATATATATTCGAGTTGGCTGTTATTATAGATACTCGTAATAATCAAAAAACATGGGATCCCAAATTATTATCATGGATATAATAAGTTCATACAAAACGGAATATAAATGAAGTTAAAATAATGTCGCTATGTGATTAATTACCAACTAATTATAGAGTCAACGATAAAAATAATGAAAAGGTTTATATTTTTCAATGCCTCTATTGTTTGTTGTAATTAATATAAATACGCTGATTAGATAAGAAGTAACATATACTGGGACGAAATAAGAATAAGTAATGGTAAAATTTATGTGTATGTTTTTTATTATTTAAATTTCATTACATATGGATATGTAACAAAAAATGAAATAATATACCATAATATCAATGTTGAAAAATTAACTATCAATGATTGACATTAACAAATGAAAATACAAGTATGGCGTTTTTTGTAATAAAGATACACACACACATATACATATATATATAAACAGTTTAGAACTAATAAATGTTCACTATAACAAAAATATAATAGTAAATTATTCTAAAAGAAAAAAAAAGTTTTTTATTATAGTATTCTTGTAATTAATTAAAGTTAAAATTATTATCAATAAGATGTTAATGAGGGTTATTTAGTAATATATAAGTTGCCTCTAATTATAAAAACAATGAAAATAATAATTTTATAGAGATTAATAATACCACGAAGTACGTAGAGCAGGAATTCCCAACTTTATGCCCGAAAGGTACAATGACTCCCGCCAATCGGTTTGTCATAACAAAAGTGTTATTATATTTAGTTAAAAAGAATAACGACGTAAACAATAATTTAAAAATATAAATATGCAACTATAAATTTCATTTTGAAAACATGGCGCCCGCCATCCTAACAGTATTTTAGAATGTGCTCTAGGGTACAAAAGGTTGGAAACCAATGTTGTACATTATTCCGCAGATAAAACATGATTTTATTAAAACCAGGTCATGCGCAGTCTAGTATTTATTATGTAAATATAAAATTTTCTATATAAAATGTTTTTCTCTTTAATTATAAAGAAAAAAATATTTTGTAAATTAGTGAACCAGTTGTGATGTGTTGAAGAGAGAATGATGCGTGGAACGGTCCCCGTAAAAGTACTGATTGTTTTATTTCGTAAGACCATTATTATTTGTTTATTATTTGGCACGTGCAGTGAATAAACATATTCATTTATTGATGTTTTGTTTTATTTAATTGTATCATAAATGTTATTGGTGGTTTAAACTAGTATCAAAACAATTCTTTATCCGATTGTTTGTTTCGTAGTTTTCAACACAGAGCAATTGAAAATATACGCAAATGATAATTCTACAGCGATAAATGGGAATGAAAGTTCAACGCCAACTTGGACGCTGTTTCCATACGCTGATGGGAATATTCATAATATCTCTTTAGAGATTCCAAAAATATTACCCTTTCAGCTAGAAAAACTTCCTGAAAATATAGAATTCAGGTTGTATACAAGGTAATATACAATATATTAGTATGCTATGTTATACTGTATTTTTATATTTATATATAATATGCATTTACGTTAAAAGCTGTCTTACGGCAATAAATATTTCAATGTTTCATATTTTTATATCTAATTTAAATTGATGACGCCATTAAATATTGAGTGAGTCAAATTTATATTATACTTTTGAAAATTAAAAACCGTCAAAAACTTTTTTCTTTGCATTTTAGGCGAAATAAAGAAGCTCCGCAATTGATTGGAGTTGACATGTATTTGAATGAAACATTTTTCAACCCGTCATTGGTCACTAAACTTCTTATACATGGCTGGAGAGGAAGAGGAAATGGACCATATCTTACAAACATAAAAAATTGTGGGATTTATTTTAATTTAAAAAATAGTTATATTAAAAAAATCAAATAAAATATAGATTTTGTTTCTAAAATTAAAAATTATCATGATGTATTGAAAAGACATGCAATAGATAATTGGAATACTTTTAGTTGAATAGGCATACTATTAATTCTATTATAATTAAAAATTGCCATGGATTGTTTGCGAATGAAAATAATTAAAGACTTTAAATTAAAAATAATCCGTGCATGTTTAAATTTCAGCATATTTGGCAACATCAGATGTAAATGTAATAGTTTTAGACTGGAGTGAACTAGCTAATTTTATGTACGTATTGGCTCGAATTGGGATGCCACAAATCGCCATAAAAACTGCCGACCTTATAGAATTTCATGTACTAAATAAAGGTGTTACTTTAGAAAAACTCCATATAATTGGACACAGCCTCGGCGCTCATATGGCTGGAATGATTGCAAAAAATATCTATTCAGGAAAGATCGCATATATTTTAGGTAATGAAATACAAATATCAATAAAAAAAGTACTGAATAATATTTTTATACATATAAAACTGTCAATCAATGAAAGAAGCAGTGAATGTATTAACATTAGATAGAGCCCTTTCTTGAAGAAGGTTATTGTAAATATGCCTCATTTTTAGGTTTGGATCCAGCATTGCCTCTTTTCAGTCATGGAGATCCGTATTCACGTTTAGATGTTGGGGATGCCGATTACGTTGAAGTAATACACACAAATGGTGGTTTTCTTGGATTTTTAGAACCCATAGGTCATGCTGACTTTTATCCGAATGGTGGAAAAAGGCAACCAGCGTGTTCTTTTGATATTTTTGGAATTTGTTCCCATATTATAGGTCTTGATTATTTGGATGAGTCTATTAAAGCACCTAAAAGTTTTAAAGCGACAAAGTGCAATAGATACAATGAAGTACTTCAAGGAGTTTGTCTTGACAAAGGAAACTATCAAAAGATGGGAGAAATATTACCAAAAGAAAGGTAAAGCAAATAATGAATATATAATAATTCATCAGTTTTATGAGTATTATTATTTTTTTGGATGCAAGTATATTAGATATAGATACATATAAATTTGCTATAACTGATTAAAAAAAAAACAGCAGTATAGTTGACTTAAATACACTCTCTTTAAGAGCTCTCCATAATCATTCAAAATCATTAACAATCAATCAATCATATAATCACATGACATTTTTAGTAACTTCAGAATTAGATAATCAAAAATTTGGGTTGGATTATTTTTCATATATTGTTTTTAATGAACAGAGTTATTAAATATTAGAAAACATTACATCAAATAATACATAATATATAAATTCATGTATTATTTTTCAGAAACTTGGGAATATTTTGGCTACAAACATCTGATAAGAGTCCATACTCTCTTTCGTAATTTTATCCTCACTATATATATTAAATGATATTATTTGTACGATATTTTTTAATATATTCCAAAATTTCTTATGATTACATTAGTTAATGTTTTATAAATATTATTATAATTGTATTTAGGAATCAGGAACTACTTTCAATCTTGAACATTTCTTGGAGTAACTTTATTCGCTGACAAAATATGATTAAATGTATGTATGATGTTTTGCATAATAAAACGGATTTGACCAATACAAATAAGAAAAATAAGAAAAAAATGGTTTGGGTCATACTAAAGCTAATAAGATAAGCTAATTAAAATTTTAAGTGTATTATAAAATGCATGTTTGTATTAATTAGTTTATACTAATCTACAACGAAACGATTGGTTATAAGTCAAGAAAACATATTTTATTTTCTTTATTCCTTGAGATTGTGACACATTTCTTAAAAAAGTGTAGAAAAATGGCAAAGAATTCTTTAATTAAACCAGTTTTTTTCAGTATATTGTTAAGCGGTAAGCTTTAAATCATTTGAGATATTTAGTAAAAGAAAAAAGAGTTATATTTATGTGATGACACTAAAAATATTAAAAATAATAAAAAAATACGATGACTATTCATTTTTTTAAATGCAATATTGCAGATTTTTTTTCTACGATTTGTGACGCAAAATACGAGCAATGGGAGACATTTGATGAAGATATTTTAAATAGGGAATCGATACTTTTTCCCGATGGAGAAGGAAATCCAGTGAATATTTCTCTTAAGCCTAATTTAGAAATCCAAATGAAAATATTGACGCCTATTGAAATAAAATATGTGTTGTACACCAGGTATTCAAAATAATTCTAAAAAAAGAAAGTGATTTAAAATTAAATTTATTAAACCATCCAATTGATATAAATACGGATATATCTAATGTATTTATTAGTGTTGGTAATAAAATTAAGTATATTAATGAGACATAAACAATGTCGAGAAATGTTATTCATTCGAATACTCGTATTTAGATAAAATATAAAGATAATTGAAATAAATAAAAATAGAATAATTGAATATTTAAATAAAAGGAGTAGTTTTTTCATTTTTTATTGTGTTTAAAACCAGTATGTTTTTAATATAATCAAATAGTTATTTTAATATACATAATGCAATATGTCATTATGAAATATGATGGGTGTGGTATAAATACGTACTATTTTATGATGAGGAAATTAATTATAACTTCAAATCATGAAAAAGAGTAATGAATAATTTTTATTAGTTAAAAGAACAAATATTTAAATATTATTATGGGTTGTATTGAGAGCTTTATAATTTTAGGTCAAATAAAGATAAGTCGCAACTCGTTTTTCTAGATAAAGGAAAAACTAAACTTAACCCGAATTTCATGAAATCAACTAACACAAAAATCATAATACATGGCTGGAAATCACATGTCACAGAAAGTGTAGTTATTTTAATTAAAAACGGTAAGGGAAAACACATTCATAAATGTTTATATAGGCGTTAAAGTTCTATGGATACTTACCTATAAATAATACCAGTAGCTTTGGTTGATAATATATGAATGAAACTTATTTCGTATCCAATAGCTTTCAGATATTCTGACAGAACTAAATTATTGAATGGTGTAATTGATGAAATAATAATCACTACTAACTAATATACATGTTTGTAGCTGGTTCCATAACAAATTACACATGCCGATGTATATCTGATATTTTTTTTAAATTCAGAACGTACGCGGTTTTTTTAAGCATATATTTGAAATAGGCTAGTTTTATTTATTGCATAATTCTGTGCATGACAAATTAAAAGCTTTATTACAGTTAATAATGTATAATACATGCAATATAGTTGAACTGTCAAAAAAATCCATATGATTTGTTTCGGTGTGGATATGGTTAAAAGAAAAAAATACAAGTTCCAATTTGATAGCATATCCTTTGCATAATTTACTTCATAAGCGTTAAGGGGTAGTTAAATAATGGAATGTAGCTAAACGGTAATGAATAATAAACAAGGTTATATTAAATAAATTCAATATTTTAAATATAAATATTTTATCACTTAAGAAAATACCAGGGGTATAAGTTTTGCATATTACAGTAAATATTTCACATGTTACCAATTTAATAATCAACCCAAAAATATGACATGAAAAATAGTTTTAGCTTTGCTTTAAATGTGCTTATATTGCTGCATGTATGTTTTTAAAATTCCATGCCAAGTGGTTTCGTAAAGTTTCACATAACAAATATTAATATAATCGCAATATTTATATTTAACTGTATATTTTATTTTTTATAAATTGTTTTATTTACTTTTAGCCTTACTAACTACAATGAATGTGAATGTTATTGGTGTTGATTGGAGTGATGTCACGTCGAGAAATTATATCGCAGCTCGTCTTCTAATGGATTATGCGAGTGATTGTGTCGGTAAATTTATTAATAGATTAATCAATATATCAAACATTACTGTCGATCATCTCCATTTGGTTGGCCACAGCCTGGGAGCTCATCTTGCTGGGATGTCAAGTAGAAAAATAAAAAATGGCAAACCGAAAATGCTCACAGGTGAAGTATCTTCTATAAAATAAAAAAAAATTGTAAGTCCCAGTGTATTCGATCATTTATTTTTATTTTTATGGAAAATGTATATTTCAAAAATATCTTTTATATTCTACATAAAGTTACGCAAATATTTATTAAGCATTATTAATATCTACGTTTTGACTGAATACTGGTTAACAAATTAAAATTAAAGTTACCCTTTTTTTATTCTCTATTAAGAGCATATTTTAAATAAGCTTATTTTTGTCATTTCGTATT
>JAPMAE010000075.1:25724-36094 GCA_036584705.1 Rhyacophila sp. 25_7 | reverse complement strand
AAATTAAGACTGGAAGACGGCATGGGTTTTCGAAATTTTACCCGGCTGACGCCTATTGATTTTGAAGATTGATGATTGTCCAACCATCTGAAGCAACAGAGACAACCATGATAGTCTTCGATTGGTTTTAACACTTTTTCGTTTAACCATATTTAAAAAAAAAGTTTAAATACTTTTAAAATCGGCTACAAAACTACAAACTCTCTCGTCGTGACGTCCACGCTGACGAAATGTTGTGCAACATGTCTGCCGTTGCACCCTGAAATTTTTGGTCTCGCAACAGACTCGTAGACGGCGATTGGTCTATAGACATGTCTATATAGACAACCCGAAACATGTCTCAGAGACAAAAATCGCTCAACATGTCTACAAGTGTGTACGAGCCTTTAGGTCATTCAATGTGAAACATACATACAAAAAAATATTTTTTCTTGACGATTTTCATGCAAACATTATAATAATATATGGCGAGAAGGAAAAGTTTTGACATATATAGCATGCATTAATGTACGCTGAATAGAAATTACGGATATTCTACGGAGACTTTCATTGTTGAAGTTTTTTTTTGGCCATCATTTATTTGTTCCGGAAGTTTATCTTAGAATTCCGATCTTTTAGCAATTCATTGAAGTTTTTCTCTTGAAGTTTGTGACCTATATCACACTTCGTAATTAATGAATGGAGTTTGTTAGTCTAACTGTACCTAACATGTTCCTTGTGATATTTTCATCTGCAATACGGTTTATTTTTTCAAAGATTTCTTAGATAAATAAGTTATTTTCCCTGTTGGCTTATATGAAATTGCTAATTGACATAAATTTACTTCTTAAATAATACTTCATAAAATATATATTTCAATAATATAATGTTAATATATAATATGCTACTGATTAATATATTGATATTTTATAATATTATCTCTACATAAACATTTTGTAATAAAACACATTACTATTTGTTTTTGTTAACCCATAAGCCAAACGTTGAAAGTGTTGTATTCTTTTCAAGGCATTATTACATATTATTTGGTATTCACAAATAACGTATCTTTAATAAAATGTTATGCTCCAAATCATTAGTCTTCAAACTGTGTTCCGTGGAGTCCCGGGGTTCCGCGAGTCAAAATTAAAATTATAAAAAAAAATAAAGAATCCCACTATTTTTTTAGTATGTATTAAATAAAAAAATAAAGATACGAGTACATTTAGTATTTGAAAATTATTCAGAAGCTTTGTGTGAGGGCTTTTTAAAATAATATTTAAAGTAGAATATATTGATATATTTTAAACATTTTTTAAGGCGGGATGGGGTTCTCCGATTTTTTTTTTATAGTTCTAAGGGTTTAGTGAGTCGACAGAGTTTGAAGACTACTGCTCTAATTAAAGTAACATATATATTTCGTTTTTTTAATAATCATTTTTTTTAAATTATTTTCATAAATAACTTAAGCTTAGATAATTCATAGAACATTTACGTGAATGCTTAATCAATTTATTGAAAATGAATCATAATAAAGTCACTTTCGATAGCTCAATTGGCATATTGTCTGGTAAACGTCTGAGGGTCACGGATTGGATCATGGAGTAGGTCACATTTTTTTTTCAAATATACTTTCAATTGTATTTGTAGACGTAATATGAAAAATTTAATGGTTGAGTTAATATAGAATTTAATAATAACTATTTTATCCATAAACATAAGATAAAAGTAATATTATAAAGTTACTGGAACCTCTATTTTGGAACGGTTATCGAAAAAATCAAAATTATCGATTCTTTTTTACAAATAAAATAGTCAAAGTACGAGTATATGATTAAATATTAACATTGCAACGTTTATATGTAGTAATAAATATTAGTTGTAACGAAAGAAATATTTGAGTAGTTATTTTTTTAGTAAAAATAACTTCATCAGTACAATTCCGTAAAATCAAGAAAAAACATCTTTATTATTGAAAAACGAAGTACAAATAATAATGTTGTTCTAAAAAATAATTAAATTTAAAAAAAAATCACGCAAAATAACAGCATTGTTTCCTAATAAATAAGTATGGAGAAATTCTGTGGCTTTATTTGGTTGAAACTAGTTTAAGCTTGGCGTGGTGAAATTTACATTTTCAGCAATAGATTGATTCATAAAATATGACTGATGACCACATACTAATTAGGTTTAGTAATAAAAACATCAAAACTGAATCGTATATTTTTATCCTGGATAAAAATATAAATGAATCGAGAGTCACCAAAGAGATTAAAAAAAATCAAACAATTTAAATAAATGTAATTTACATTAGTAATACAAACACATATGCTATATGATTGTGCAATTTAATTCTCAATTATTTTTTTGTTGTTGTATTTAATACTTTAAGAAGACATTTTTTTAAATTTCTGATTAAACCCATATCTTTTGTCAATTGTTAAATTATGAAATGTAATGTGATCTCGATATGTAAATATAATTATATAAATTTATTTACAATAAAGGCCAACCAGGTATACGAAATTAAATACTTAGGAGTATTTTATTTTCTAAACTAAAGATTTCGCATCCGTACTAATGCTGAGCTGCGCGAGTAATTTAGTTCCAACTTGGTGAATATCTTGAGGGTAAGAAGACTCAGACGGGCGGATTATAAGGAGTTGATGAATCTAGAACTCTCAAGAAGATGTTTTAAAGAATTCTAGAAGACCCCTATCCCATAATGAGAGTAGTTAAGTGTGAATAACTGGAGACAGAGAGGTATAGAGAGAAGTTGTGCAGTTGACCATGGATCTATATGAATTATAATGAAAATTAAATTAAAAATGAATACGTAAAGTCATAAAGTATATGTTAATGTATCTCAAAGGAGCTGTAATAAAACTATATTGAATACTTAATTAAACTTCGAGTTGTAAAATTTAATCTATGCAATTAACATTTAAGTATTTAAATATTTTGTCATCAAGTTGGAAGAAGTCATCGCACAGGCTTAGGAAAGTTTTCAGTAAAGGCCTATTGGCGTCTTGTTCGCAAATTAAACGCACACATGAATGAAATCGAAATTCTCGGCATTCTGAAAGGATAAGCATGTTACCGCAAAGCAATTTTCATTAGACTTTATTGGGTCTTTCTTGATCTTTAAGCTCCTTTCATTACACTATAGACTTTGTCGAAATTTATTCCGATTGGATCTAAAGTTTTATTGTTTTTCGTATTGCTAAGAAAAGGATAGACATATTATTTATTAAAAAGGGTTTAAATAGATATCAAATACTTACGATAATTTGATAAACGTAGCTAAAAAACTTAAACCATATTCGCTACATTGCAATCAAAGTAGTTTTATTTTATCAACAATAAAATGATTCCTTTCTAAAATATCCCATTATGTCGATTTCAACGTGCGTTTGTATACTTTTATATTAAAAGAGTATTCTTTTTGATTTTTGAAGTAAAAATGTAATACTTTTCTCGTTGTTCTATTAACTAATTTGCTTAATTTTAACAGTTTACGTATTTTTAAGAAATAATCCGATAATACCAAACTTTTCCCGTCGATTTCATCAACTTATAAAAACAAAAGGAACTATAACGTTTTTGATTTTTAATAAAACTGTTTTATAAAATTTTGACAAACCAAAACATAATATTTCTGATGCAAGTATAAGAATGGATTAATGGACGAATCGGAAACTTTATTTAGCTATCGATTTCATATTCGATTATATATTTTATATATTACCACAATGATCATTATTTGATAACATACAACCTTAAATAATTTTTCATTAACGAATAATTTTGTACATCATTTTAAAGAAATAACAGCGTTTCAAAACGTACGAGTACATAAACTAAAAAAAAATATTGGCAGAATTGAAACAGCAAAATATATCAACAACATTTATTGTATGAGTATAATAATGTTTTTATTAGTTTTTATCATTGTAGATGGATAATGTAAATTGCGTATATAAAAGTATTTTATAAAATAAACATTATTTATTTGGTATACTATATATATATATATAAATTATTATAATGTTTTTAAATAAAAGTTATTATATATTAATCGTAAAAAATATTTTTTTGCTTGTAAATGTGTTATTTATTTTTATGTTTCAAACATTCAAAGCAAGAAAACCAATTATCTTTGAAAGATATAGGTAAATATATTTGTCTTCTTCTTTCTTTGAAGTACTTTAGAGATTTTATAATTTTTTTGAATTTATTTTTTGAGACTTACTTATCTTTCTGTAAATAAGAAACAGCAAAAGTCAACTGATTTACGGGAGAAAATACGTAATCTAAAAAAAAATACATGGGGCGTGAAAAGGCGTCACGTAACAAATGAGCCAGTTAAAAAAGGTTAAATATCACTGACGATGAATGTCACATGATCCCACTCAATCTTCGTAGGACCTCAATACGTTTACTCGGCACAAACAAACGTAGTGTACCCACCGCCGGCTTCTCAGTAATTCTTTATACACGACTGAATATCTTTCTCAGGGAGCTTTAAAGGATTTGTTTATACGTACATAGAATGATTGAAGAAAATGGAGTTTACAGGTTTGAAAGAGATAGTGAATGCTTTTCCTCTAAGATTGTGTATACAAACTTTTCGCGTAATATCACGTGGATGACGCCCAATATTTATTTAATAAAACCCCGTAATATATTATTATTTAATAACTAAAACCTATTATGGGTATACAATTAAAAACTTTTGTCCTTTCTAAGACCTGTTACAATGATAATTTGTGGCATGCTAGCTCTAAAAGTAGAAGTAAGACGTTTATTATTTTGTTGCTCCTAATTTTCTTTGTATTTTATAATTAATTATCTGTAATAATATTATAACATTGTAAAAGTATTGCAATGTCAAAATAATTTCATTCATCACTGAATATAGCGTATCAATTATAAAATAGCAAATGTTCGTATGCATTTAACATATTATTTATTTATTGTAAATGTGGAATAAATTATGAACACCGTGTATATAATTTAGTTATAGATAGCATCACTCAAATGTTTTGTGCGTCAGTGAAATAGAAATGCTAATGAACATAAGGCTGATAATGAAAAATGCAATAAAATAAGATAACAAAAATGTCAATTCGAGTTGTTTGCACTATCTCTTTGAGTAAGAATTCCATGATATGAACACAACAAGAAAATATCACTAAATTTAACATGTGTGTGATTTAAAGTAAATCGATTTTTAATGTTTGAAACCCACAATAGATTTTATAATTAATCTTACACTAAAAAATTTTAAAAATATGTGTCACATAAAATTATATTTAAAAAAATGATTGCACATTTTTTTAAGATAGTCTGTAGCGCATTCCTAGCAAATTTTGCGGGTTTGTGTACCGTAGTTGGTCACAAATGTTTATTCATTTATATTTTTAGCCCAAATCAACAACTGTTACTTATAAAAAACAACTATTAAGAAAATTATTATAAATGAAATAGTTAAATTGTGAAGACTCCTTCTTATGCCCAATTAACTGATTAAAAACCAGAAGCGAGTTAACTCGCACAACTTAAAACGTAGTTTTCTAAACGAAATTGAATATTTTGGATGGTTTCAAATATTAAAACTCAGAGATATGAGTACTCGTAATATGATTACTAAAACCAAAGTCATGACAAAAAAATATTCAATACACTTTTAAAAGAAATATCAAAGTTCTTTGTTTACTTTTTTGATAAAAATTCATATCTTGCCAGGTTGTTACATTATTACTGGCATAGAAAAGGTTAAGGACCAAACATGAACCAATAATAAAACATAATTAGACTTCAATAATGTCGAACGATTTAGTTTTGAATTAAACATATTGTTCGTTCAAGAAGTAATAATATTTTAGTTCACCGTAAAGCTTAAATATTGTATGTACGTATAGAACAACAAAATGTCAGATATAACTATTTTGCTGATCAGTTTTTATGTATATTTTTTTAAGATTACGCGTTCCGGATATTTTCTTCTCAAAAAATGAATGGCTTCACGCGCGGTGTGACAGTTGCTTTTTTTGCTGATACTAAATGAATATTAATTATAAATGAAAATTGTTTTGACAGTTTTTTTCCAGTCGTGTTTAAAAAATACTCGTACGGCTCAATCATTTCACCAAGCAAAAAACTGCACTAAATAGTAATGTACCGTAGATGAACTGACTTCTCATTGAATATTCTTTGGCTCTCCGCATCCCAAATTCAACAATATCTACGTATATATTTGACCATATAAAAATATACAAAATTTTTTAATCTGGCGTTATTATTGTAACCTTTTGTATAATAAGGGACATGCTTAAACATTTCATAGAAAATATTTAGTGTTTATACAATAATTATTTTCTGATTGTAAACAAAAAACTTTTTAAATTAATTATATTTATTTGTTTTGTGAAAAAATTAAATTTTTTGAATATCAGTGCATACAAAATAACGTTTAGTATTTAAATTCTCAACAAGATGGAGTTAACAGTTATATTTTATGAAAATAGACTTACAATTATTATATTTGCTTGTGCTGTATTGTGTGTAATGTATTTATCTTTTTTATATGAATATTATTATTATTTGTGCTATGAATATTCTAGATTATAATTATATTTAAAATATAAAATTATTTTAAATTATTTAATTAAATACATTTTAAAATCGTAGATTAAGTAAATATTAACTAATCAACTAACTCTCATAGTAATAATTGTGTTATTACTTGTAAAAAGATAATCAAGGGCTACGTTGACTATTTATTCGAAGTAAAACGGAAAATATATTAAAGATAATACTATTAGTGAATTCAGAGAGCTTATTATGTTTTTCAGCATGTTCTATTCAAAAGCTTCCTCCGATGATTTGAAAAAAATAAAAACATCCCCATTTAAGTCGTTTATTTTATAAAACACTATAAATTGACAATAATAAATAATGTTTAAATTTGGAATATAATATTTGTATACTGACAGTGGTACTCTATGATAGCGAATCATGATACGATACGACGACTCAAAATGATCGCATACTAAGGTTCGAATATCCTGCGTAAAATTCTGGAGGTGTGTCGGTACAACTATGCTTGAAATGAAGTAAAAGTAAACAAATTACGCAGTCTACCATCACACTCAAAGTAAAAATGACACGTTGAACTTGGCTTGGCTACGTGCTGAGAATACCTGAATCGCATTTCAACCGAGCATGCCTCTTCTTCACGTCAACCGGATTCTGTAGTTCCGGAAGGCCGTTGAATACTATCCACAGGGTGCATTAGGTTAAGCTAAGGGATGTCGGCATAAAATAAGAGATCCATGAAAACTGGTCAGATACAGGGACTCTTAGAGGTAACGTATGATACTTATATGCTTATATGAAGTAGTGTGACACATTTGAAATATTTAAAAAAATATATATAATACAGAAAATTCCAATATTATTTATTTATAACAATATATAATTGTACCTTGTTCATATGCATTTAGAACCAGGACAAATACCGAATTAGTTGAGCTAATAATTGATAATTTTTAATCATAAAAAATCTGTCAAAAGAATCTTTATATTATTATGAAGATTCATATGCGCTCTTGCAGTGTGAACATGGTTCAAAAGAATATATATTTTGATTAAAAATCCAAGAGAATAAATTTCTACATTTATTCTTTTTCCAATATATTTGTGAATCCTTTTTTCATAATTATTGATAATTTTCTACAAAGTATGCGCTATCATCTTGTATTATATGCTGTAGAATTCTACGTAGTTTGATAAATAATGGCAAATTAAATTGTTTATTTTATTTGAATGTTGTATATTTTTTAATTTATATCATGCGATTGTTTATGATTATTTATGTTGTTGTTGATGTGAACATAATATTTAATGTCTTTTTATTAGTAATATGTTAAATGATTTATAAAAGCAGATAGATAAATTATCTATTAAAATCGATTTTACTTCAATTATTTAATGAAATAATAGTATTAAAAAGAAGGAATTGTATAACTTTAATAAAAAAGATGCTAATCTGAAAAAAACACGAAATATAAAATTAATTTAGGAAACGCTGTATATCGACTATTTGCAACACTTGCATTATTAGTATTTTTAATTTATTTTAATAGATACGAATTAACTAGACGTTGAGATTGCTCTACCGTATCGTATAAACAGATATATAAAACTTTTTGAAGATTTAAAAAAATATCTTATTAACGTAATATTTCATTAATTACACAAATTAAATAAGTAATTTGTTAAAAAATATATATAAACTCTATATTAAAATTATATTTATGTATTTTTTTATCAATTAAAATTTCCATAGCTTAAAAAGTTCAATGATTATTTTAATCCATAGTTTGTTTTGACAGTTGCATAAAATTTAATGAATGTAATGACAATCATATACACAAGTATGTTATATAATTACAAATAAAGTAATAGAACATTTCGTGTAAATGCAAAGCATACTGGATAAATTACAGAATGTGATGATTTTGTGAGTTTATTCAGAATGTAATTATAGTTATACTTTCATAGTAGAAACGAGAGAATTATTAATTGTTTATATGTTTTATTATAAAACATTAACATATAAGTAAAACAATTTATTTAATGATGTCATTTTTTATGTAATAAAAAAGATTTTCTTATAACGACAGACATAATATTTAAAGAGATTTACAAATACGTGAACTGGAAGAAGTAACAGCTTGATGCGTGCACAAATAAACAATCGCGAATTCACATGTAATATAATATAATATAACATACAGGTTTCAAAAATTATTTAGACAAGGCAGGTAAAGAGCAAAACAATGTTATAAAACATGGCTCTTAGCGAAGAAAATACGCAACGGCACGCAATGTTTAGTGGGTTTCTAACACGCACAATTCTTACACGTCTCTAAATTCCCCTTATCTCTTGGTTACCAGGGATTTATGTATCCACTATGAAATAAAGACAAATCTATAAATTCCTAAATACACGAAGAAGTGCGCAACTTTATTAAGTTATTAAAACTTGGGGTTCGTTAGGCAATTAGGATGTGTGTGTTAATTTTCCAATTACGCTAAATATACTAAAATATCATGCGATTTAGTTCCGGGCATAAATAGAACGATTTTGTGACAGAAAAGTTCAAAGTTCTAAATAAATTTACGCTGTTCTTATTAAACCGTACATAAATAACTAGTTTTATTAGGTATTAAATATTTTATTTCATTTTAAAATATACATCAGTTTTTCATGTAATTAAGAATATTTTTCGCTAATATATTCTCAATACGTATATATTTCTTAACGTAACTTTTCTATGTATTCAGAAAAAAAATGTGTCGGAGTCGCACTTTATCTCAATAATATTCTATTCAGAAAGCCACGACTTTTCATATACTATACGTTCCAAACATATTATTATATTTCTAATAAAACATTATAGTAAATTCATATATATATATATATAAGACAATGATATTTTAAGCTATTACGAAGAAAGCTTGATAAATTCTCAAGTTTTTTCATTTATAAAAATGCATTTATTTAACTATCAATAGAGAGTGGGGTATTTCGAATTGTAAACGAACCGTGCTCCAAATTTTATGAACGTCATTTTTCATTGAATGCTTACTATTTGCGTTGGATGAGCGATCATGTTGCCAATGACGTCACAATGCTCAATATCAATAGTTTTTGAATAATGGTACAGTGTGATGATAGCGTTGAAATGTAATTTCCCATCGGAAATAGCTTGGTTGCACCCCATCACACAACACTTGGTTTGTTCAATTCATCAATAAGCCTGAAGTTAACTTCACTTTTCAGTTAGCCATTATAAATTTAAATACTTTGCATACACCGTAGTAACTAACAGCCCTTTCTATCTAAAATAAAATAAAATCATTTCCTAAAAAGTTTATAAAATCATTTATCTAATCATTTACAGTGTTACATTATATGTTTATTAAATACAAACTAAATTCCGATAATAAAAACTTCGTAGAACTGTAAAGAGTACTTGATTTTTCACTCAAATTTCGTAGTATGAAATAAAGGACAATGGACGTTTAATATGTTTTTTTTACTTCAAGTTTAATAAAAAAATGTGTTAAAGAAACATCTGTTACTTTGTAATTCATGTTACTAGGATGTATATTTATTTTCTATACCAAAGATTTTTTGTCATATTGATTCTGAAATAATTTATATTGTACAATGATGATTATGGAAGTAATAAAAGGAAATCTATTATATTTACAGTATATTTCTATATACTCTCTAAAACTAAATATTGTGTTAAATAATATTTCCATAGACAATGGTTTGAATACAACTATAAGTAAGTAGGATAAATAGGGAGATC
>JAPMAE010000075.1:11890-22025 GCA_036584705.1 Rhyacophila sp. 25_7 | reverse complement strand
TCCTGCTATAGGTTATTAATGGTTATGATCTAAATGTATAAAATATGAAAAAAATCTATTTTCGTAGTTAAAAGTCAGAATGTCGAGTGTATTCATAGGCATAATAAACAAACTAAATAACGTTTTATTCAGTTGAAAGTATTTTAGAATATGAATTTCTTAGTATAAATTCATTGCAATAGTGTGTCACTATTTTTTTTAAATATTGGCGAAACTACTTGTTTGATAACTTTCAGTAGAAACCGCTTAATACGAAAAAATTAAAACAAACATATATTTTCACGATGAACGATATAAAAATCATTATTTTATATATTTGTTATCAAACTTAACGTATAATGTGAATATATCAATAGTTTATAACACGTCATACTGGGCATATTATTAACATTTTATATATATATTAAATTAATGTATCAAATAAAAACATACATAAGAATGAAGAAATTATTATTAGTTTATTTTCAAATGAGTTTTTTTATTTTTTAACTTTATCTTTTGTCATTATATTATCTAGTGATTTTTTTTTTGAAAAAATAATCCGCATTAAAATAAAAACCGTATAAAAAAATCACGTAAAAGTGAATTCGCGTAAAACGGACCAGGGTGTGTAATAAATGCGGTGTTAAGATAATGTTATCTGTTTGGAATCAATTGTGTATATCTAAAAAATACGAAAGATTCGAACGAGTAATATATTTGATACATGTTCATTACCGAGCTAAAATACGGTAGTTCCATTCGATTCGTTTTTTGTGGCTACTAAATTACGCTGGAAAGTATTTCGTGAGCAAACGTGATAAGACGGTGTCGGCAAAAGAGGTTTGAACTTTACGACTGACGTGCTACAAATTACTGCTGATAATAAACCAAGTTATGTGGCTTATTTTATTTCTTAAATTTCATATTATTAAATAATTATACTGTGCTATATTTTTGAATATGTTTCTTTATATTCCGAATTTTAAAGAAATACATAAAGCGTTTTTCAACACCTAATATGATAGTACAGAGAATATATTTCAATTAGCTTAATGCAAAAAAAAAATAATGTATATTTTATTGTTAAAAACTACATTTTTATCTATACATATTTGGCTGTACATATACTCTTTAGACGTTTTCTATATTTTCTAGAGTATAATTGTTTTTATTGTTATAGCGCAACAACCTACTTGTAAGCTTCATATTTCCCTATCTCTTACCTTTTCCTTCCAGTATTGTATACTAGAAATTTGTATAGCTCTCGTGGTATTATATAACATATTTAAAGATATAAATGTATATTTATTTAACATGGGTTTTTTAAGGTTTCTAGATTCATATAGTCTAATAACGTGACCCACTTACTCTCTTCGTTCTTAAGCCATCAATTATGCTAGGAGTAAATTTATTAAAGATTTTAGTATTCGTCCAGCAGCAAAATAATAAAAATATATCCAATTTATAAGGTAATCAACTTATACACAGTAATACAAACTGTTGTACAAAAAACAGTTTTTTGTTAAAAGATGGGTTTATTTAATTTTAAAACACTTAAAAACCACACAAGAATGTTTTTAAAAATTAAAAATAATAAAAAGATATATTGTAAAAATGGTATTATATTGCATGCAATACATAGTCTTGATAGTATTGCATACACTAATTTACAATTTTATGGATGCATATAAAATGACTCATCTACTATTATTTCATATAAAAACTTAATTTACGAAGCAAACCTGTCTAATTCTAATATTATATTACTTGAATATCTTACAAAGCTTAAATGATTTACCTCTTTACAAAATACAATCACTTAAAATTGGCCCTATTTAAAATAAATATTCTTATCTCGAGATAATTTCGTGCGAACAATAAAACTGCACCCTTGCGTTCCGACTCAGTGAGCTTAAATGCCCATTTCAAAATCACTGAATTTTATTTATTTTACAAGATTCGTCGGCAAACTCTAGCAATTATTATGAATAGCTGACAAATACTGAAATTTCCAAGATATAAAGCTATTGGAAAATATCTTCTGTCTACATCGACAATCGTGTCTTTCATATATAGTATAATAAATACTTGATGGATTATTTGAGAACGTATTTTATAAAGACTTACTTGACGATTATTTCCATAAATAATTTCTATATACCTAGAAATGGCTTAAAATTTCTTCAAACAAATTCCTAACTTCGAGTAAATTTGAATGATTATAATAAAGTACCAATGAAAATAATTTTGAATAAATAGTTACTTTCCTTAAAACAAAAGAATGCTACTTTACTAATATTAAATTTGTAGTCAGAATAGATATTTAAAGCTTTTTCAGGAAGATAATAATTTGTAATAAGTGTTTGAAAATATATAATGAGATTAATTTTGGTATCAATGTAATTTACGATGTGTAATCACTTACCATTTATATATATGCTTTATGTGAAACTCAATAGAAACTTCGAACTAATTAACCATCGTATTGTTTTCATTCCATAAAATAAACTAAATAATAGAAAAATGATATGTAAACTTTATGTATCTGAATCTGAAACACGTGTATGTGGTAACCTTATAAGGTAATATCAGGTTTATACAATACATAATAAAATTACTTTATAAATATACATTTGCCAAAATTATAAAAATAGTAATGATTTAAAATAAAGTAATAAACTAATTGAAGATATCGTTTAGTGGAAGTTGTTTATGTTTTATCTACGGTTTAATAATCAGTCATGTATAACTTTTAAAATTATTTTATATTCATTGTATTGCTATATTTAATTTTACAGTGATAATTAATGATATAAAATTAATAAATATCTCAACTTTTGACTAAATTATATTGTCTTTTCTACCTGGAAATGCACATAATGACAGATGACATATCTTTTGCTATTTAAATGAAAATATTATGTCTAGTTGGACACAGCTTTCACTCTTCGTAAAATATATTGTGCTCAAAATTGAAATCGACATACTTAAAATTCCATTGTTTGAGATATTTTACCCTAATTAAAATACTTACTAAAAAAATGCTTGTGAAGGTACGTTTACACAGTAGTGAGTAACCTTTTTCTGCAGTAGGTCAACACTGATATTTCAATAATTTTATGAGCCGCAACACCCATTTAAAAAAACATTTTTTTTGTAAATATTATATCAATTTGGTCTATTTTTGAAATCTTGTTTTTTCATTTATAATGTGCTAAAATACTTTCACTAAAATGGATTCTTCTTTTTCATTTAACCATATCCGTTCCAAAACGAAGCGTATGGATCTCTATAATGTGAAGATTGTGTTGAGAGTTTTTTTAAGAGTAATAATTGTAAATTATTAGCTCAACAGTTTCGGGTTTATGTCCTGCTTACAATAGAGATGAATAAACATTTGAAAAATCTTACAACCAGCACAGGCTTTGAACCTGTGATCTCTGCATGCTGGGCGTATGCGCTATCCACTAGCCTAATGAGGACGACCTAAAATGTATATTGTAACATTATACAATGCTGATATAATACAACAAAATATTAACCATTTTTAAATAACCATTAAAAATTGGTGTTTACATACAAAGTGTTGTAAAGTAAACATTGGTGTATTAAAATAACAATGTTGTTGTTCCAAAATCTAAAACACCTAGTTATTTTTGGGTGTCGTAAATTCTAAATAAAAATCTAAAACACAAATTGCTCGTCATACTAAAACCACCTATAAAACTAAGTCTTTTGCAGCAAAAAAATAATTAAAACACATTACACGATGTGGCATTATCATACGCCATTCGGTTAAGTTTATCGCATATAAAAATGTAAATCGACATAAAAAAGAATAAGAGGCGACGGGAGTCAGATGTGCGTTTATTAGTAACTACCTTGACGGTTAAACGTTTACGGCGCCATCGACCAATAAAAGTGAACAATTATTTTTGGAAAAACTCTTGAAAAAGCCCCACAATTTTGCCGTGAAATTGTGAAGTTTACGCGTGTCCTGGGAGATGGCCGACTCTCCTAAGTAAAACGCTCATAATAATAACACGGTAAAGTATTATAAAAATGTTCGAATGGGTCAATAAAAAATGACTTTTATTGACACTCTTCTGCATATTGTGTTTGTGGAATTTCACATTATATATAATATAAACGTTTTACATGTATTACATTTAAATACTAAGTTTACATGGTTCATATTTTAGCTTTTGACTTTGCACGCTGTTTGTCAGACAATACATACTAAAAACTAAAGTATTACTAATAAATATACTCGTGTGTTATAAATAATATTTTGACAGTTTTGTTAGAGCAAAATCTTGTAACAGTCTCGATTTTATTTTATATAAACGCCCACACATATTTGCCATACATATCAATTTAAGAAAAAATAGTATCAACCATGTTTAGGCGAAAAAATTGAGTTTTTTGAAGAGTCTACAATGTAAACAACTAAACACACGTTCTGTCAAATAGAATTAAACTGAAAATACTGAATTATTATCGAAATTTAGCATTAGATTTGAAAAAAACGAACCACTAGTTATTGAGGAAAGTAAAAAAAACATTAATCTTCAATTTTAATAATTCCTTTAATATATATTTATATATTTTTTAATCATCATATCAGGAAAATAAAACACCGGTTTATTGATCATTGTGCACTTATGTTAATGTTACTTTCACTAAAAAAAGTTTTTTTGTATCCCCTGTAAGTTTAATTTTAACTGTAACTCTTAATGAAAATAATTTGTAATTAAATATTTATAAAACTTATAATACAAAAACGTAGCCATCACCATTTAATATACATATTTTCCATTTAAAACATTATAAAACACTAATGAATGATTGTATATTCACTTAAAAAAATAATATAAAATTTTCGTTTTTAAGTCGACCAATTAAATTTTAATTATTGGTTGATTAATCAAAGTACGCAGCAATATCAATGATATGTTAATATATTGTTAACTTCAAAATCATGTATGTATAAATTATTGCCCATATTTGATATATATTTTTAATAAAATTAGACTCAAGAAAATGGGTCAAATAGTCCGTCTTATCTCCATACAAAACCATTGTCCAATTTTGAAAATCGTCCAAAAAGGGGATCCTGTCTCCAACAATTTTTCTCCACCTGACTTGGGAGATGCATAAATCACCCCGCCTAAAAGCCTATACACCAGTTTTGCGTACGAAATTTTGATAGGACTTTTTGGGGTAATAACTTTTATTTTTTTTGCGAGAAAGCGCCAGCCGCTGGCTATAGCGGGCAAATGGAAAGTTGGTAGTCAGAAATACGAAACTAATGTATTTATCAATTTTAATATATCATACATTTATCAAAAATATGACAAAAGTTTAATATATATCATGTTATATATATGTATTTATAATGTAGTCAGACATATTTCTTAATGTACACAAAAACTACTGGGTAATTAAATTTAGTATGGTATTTTTAAGTCCATCTAATCGTATAAGATATTTTTTTAAATGCATTTAAACCGAATGAAAAGTAAATAAAATTCGTAAGTTAATTCCATTTTTTTTTATTTATTCGCTTTCTATAAAGAAGTCAAGAATATCGTACTGACTTTATTTAATAATTCACTAAGTAGTCCATAGACCATGTAACATTTTTTATCCTCCTCCCCTCCATATAACACCATGAAGACATTTAGATTGACTTTCCCCTCCCTCCTCTCAAAGATTCCGTAACTTTCTATATTAAATGTTAATATTGAAGGAAATTTACAATCAACTTCAATCCACTTGTTGAGAGAGAGAAAAGTGTTAAGTAACAATAAAAATGAAGACAGTTTTCTCCTTGTAACGCCATGAAGAGATTGGTGGTCACCTCTTATTCCTTCTAAAGAGCGTTAGGTGGTTTATAGACGACGCCTAAAGTATTAGTTTTATTTGGTACTATCTTGAGCACCGGAATACGTATGATTAAAAATATACAACTACTAGACGAAATTGCGTTTTTTTATAACTTTTCCAAGTAAAATGTTATACATAGTACGTGACAAATTACATTAATTAAAGTACTATACTATAAATGATTATATCACTCATTTATAATGACGCCAACTGAATTAACGATGCTATATTGCTAAATAAAAATATAAAAAAATGTTTCCGATGCCACATTGCCGATCTCTGTTGTAAATACATTAACGTGCCAAAGGATTCGAGATATAAACTGATGACAGCCGAAGTCATAATATTATTTATGGTGGTTGTTTGATTTCAACGTTTCCATGGTAAACATGAGTACGTTCTTAAGAAATAAAATCTCTTCATGATAAGTTTTACACTTGAATCTTGCAACAACTATAATAATCAAATGAAGATTGACGCAATCGACATTTATAAACAATCTAATGATATATCTATATATATCATTAGATTGTTTATAAGCTCTATAGATTTATCATTGATACAGTTGGTATAGTTTTCTCATAATACTAATTATGCAAACAAATAAATGCAGTTGTCAAATTTTAACGTAGATTCATTCACATGAAATGTAGTCAGATGTAACGGAAATTGGATTGAAAATTTACTTGACTTAGAGAAGCAAAAAATTGTTTGAAAATTATATTTAAGGCATCAAATATCACAAATTACCAATTAAGGAGATAAAACAAAGCTAAAAACTGATCCTTGCTTTTCAAAAGTTTGAACAAATTAAACAAAACAAATGCAAAATTTTATTGATTAATGATGAAATAAATATTGAACATATTTATTTTTATGTTAGTTCAATACATAAAAGTATAAGCAAAAATCATTTAAGATTGATCCAAACTAAGAAATTTATAAAAAAATACTTTATATCACAAGATTAAATTCCATATAAATGTCAACGAAGATCGATTGAATATTTTTGTGTGAAAAGATTTTTTATGTATATATGAAAACAAATGTTAAAAGTTGAAAGTACAAAATATACCAAAAAGTATTTCTAAATGCGGAGTGTTCAAAGAATTGTAGAAAAATATTACTGTCCGAATCGAGATACACAGGTAATGTTAAACCTTGACTGCAGTATTATAACATATAAAGCTCTTTTATATGATAATCATAAGTTTTAATTTTTTAATTATAAATAAATATTTATTTTTGCACCATTATATGCGCACGTATTCCTAAATTCATTAGATTTGTTCATCATTTAAAAAATGATATAAAATTGTTTTCAATTTATTGATTAATAATAATAAGTATTTCATATGTAAATATTGATCGTTGGAAATATTAAAAATAATGTACGAAACAATAAAACTTATACACAAAAAATAATTAAATGTTTTACTAAAACAAAGTTTCTCATCACATTTAGGTAAAGTTTAAAAAAGAATTTATTATAAAACTATTTATTTAGGTTCATTAAACAGCTTTATAAATATATAATCATAATTTGAATTATTTGAATCAAGTATCATTTTTTACAAAAATACTACGAGCAGAAATTTAGTTTTCTATACTTGTGTTTACATATAAAAAAAAATTTTTTGATTGTTAAAATTTTAAATTGAAATGATAATAAAGTTTTTAATATATATTTCCGCAAAACACATTTTTTTTAAATTATGATAGTTTCCAATTTTTACTAACATTTTCAATTGATCAAAAATGTAACGGGTCCTATAAATTAAATAGTACTTAAAGTAGTTATTTTATTGAGCAATGGGTATATGATCATTATGTTTAAAAAATAAAACAACTCTGGATGATAAAAAAATAAATCATAAATTACTTTTTTGGTCTTTCATTAAAAATATTTTACTCATTGTAAAGTGAATCGAAATATATCGTGGTAATGTTTGTTTTGGCTACGTACAACTTATATAATATGCAAACATAAATTTTGTCATGTTTTGTTTTAAATAATTCGTTTTTTTCTAGTTTTCAAGTTATTTTTATACTGGTTTCTCTAAAAGGATAGTTTTATTAAACGGTATACGATATTATGATCCCGGTAGAAACGAGGGTTAGACATGGGTATCTTCCTTTGGATCCGTCCCTAAAAATCTATGATGTTAATTTTACTGCCAGCTGCTTATTGGCATAACAAATTTTGAATAATAGAGTAATATCTGTCAGATTATTTGGAAGGATCTTTTACGTCACTATATTCTCCTGCGGCTCTTAGAATGAATTTCAATGATATAAAACGTATGGCTTACACCATCCATTACTCATAAAAAAATATACAAATAACTTTAAAATCATAAAGTTTCATATGAACTACATATAAGAAAACTACTATATGAAATATGTATTTTTCTAATACAATGAGATTAAACTAACTGGAGTCCTTACTTACTTAATGTTGTATGAACTGTTTCTATTACAAAATATAAATAAAACATACAATTTTAATATATTTCTGAATATAATAAATGTTTATTTTTTATTTTTAACAGAAACGTTAAGATACTGAATATTTGTTATTAAAAATACGATACAACCTTACATTTTTATGAAATAAACAGAAAGATCATATTTCAACTTGTATATCGTTCATATGAAATAATGAAAAATATATACCAAGCTGTTGGAGATATTCTTTCAATAAAACGTAGTGTGTAGGACCTTAATTATTCATAATGTACTTTCTGAGATTGGCTCACTGATAAAAGATTTCACTTTGGATATTAAAGTTTTCAAGTTTTGCTAGCAAAGGTGGTAACCTAATACTAACTGTAAAAAGGCACGCGAATGGACATGCTGCTTGCCATTACTGATCTTAACAGGTAAATTATGATATAAGTAAAATGGAAAATTGGTTTCATACGATACCGATAGACTATGCTATATATATATATATATACAGAATCGACACATCTAAAAAACGATTTTGAGATAGGCTAAAATAATGTAATGGGACTTTTGGTGGTTTAGTTATTATAATATATTTACATGAACTGATACGTAAATGTTATATTTTCATTAAAGTAATTTCAAGTAATATAAAAATACAGTCTATCTATATATTATATTTTAAAAAGCATGGCAGTTTTTTCTGTTACTACAAATTCAACTAATGTTCTAGATAAAACCTCTCATAATTGGAAAAAATAGAATTATGTATAGAAAATGGTATTATTATTTTAATACAATAACTTTTCATCAAAATTTAATAACAAATTAAATTATGTTAAAAAATGTTTAATATATCTTACAACACAAAAAATGGAAATATTTTGAAAATTTTTGGATTATTTTTTCTATAAAACGTTACATATAAATGTTTTCAATGATTATCTAAGAGTTGAGAAGCATGTTCGGTAGGTGGTTATGTTATTTTTTTGAAATTTACATTTTTATAATTCTGAAAAAAGGATTTTAATAAAATAAAAATAAAAAAGTTATCAAGTTTCGAATAAACGATAAAATGTTAAAATATAATTACTTTGAATGATTTTTTTATTTGACGTTACTAACAATAATTATTATTATTTACTTCAGAAACCCCTTTATCGTGTTGCCGTAAAGTAAAACAGCTAAAATATGAAACATCTGACTATATTCATTAACATAAAAGCTTCATGATATATCTGCGTTGTTGAGCCGACATGACTTATAGCTATTTAGGGAGTATCACATCTTCTTTAGTTATTCAAACACATGTTCCGAACAAGATTTTAGCGCATGGGAGCACCTTGTATTGAAACGTATATTACAAGACTAGAGGTTATAATATACAATTCAGAAAGTTTTGTTCATACACGCTCAAATATAATACTATTTACTCAAGTACCGGTTCGAAGTTGCATTTAAGAAGTAATATTCACAAGATGTATTTCTTTTCTTGGTATTATTATTAGTAACATTTTTCAAAAAAAATATTTGTACTCATTTAATATATACATATTATAAATAAAATCTTGTAAAATTATTATTTGACATAATTTGGTATTTTATATTTACACGATGGAAAATGTTGTATGATTGAATTTCTAAGAAAAGTACACAATATCCCTTTCTACGGGATTATAATTAGCAAAATTGCGAAAAAAAATATAAAAATACTTAAATACTTCTTGAAATTCGGTGAAAAATGAACGACTCAAATATATATAAATAATAAGATGCACGATAAAAATAATTTCTAAGCGTCGCTATTTTTCATCGT
>JAPMAE010000074.1:1418-11953 GCA_036584705.1 Rhyacophila sp. 25_7 | reverse complement strand
AATAAGATCGATCATTTATTATTTTCTTTTCTCTCAACCATGTCCGCTCCGAAACAAAGCATATGTTTTGACAGTTTTTTACGAGTGATAATTGTCAATTATTAGCTCAACCGTTTCGGGGTTATCATTAATTGAAATATTTTTAAATACTTTTAAATGGGTTGCTTTTAAATATCACACAGAAACATCGAAAATGTAATGCTTTACTTTATATTCGAATGCAATACAATTAAAATTGTAGCAAAAAAATATCAATTATAAAGACATCTTTTTATCACTCTGTTTGAAATCGTGATAAATGTTTTTTTATTTAGGTTATAATAAAATTGCTAAGCAACATCCGCTTACGGTAAAAATATGCAAAATCAATTTCGAATAAGTTTATTTGCAGTAAAAGGCAATAGAACTTTAAAAAATGTATAAAATAATCAACGTAAAGGCTTATACGAGTATGAAAATTAAATATATTATTTGGTTGACATAAAAACATGCTTTAATATACTTGTTTTCACAAAATATATCTACCGTGTAATGCTAAAGGGATT
Organism: Rhyacophila sp. 25_7; assembly: GCA_036584705.1. Classification (NCBI taxonomy): domain Eukaryota; kingdom Metazoa; phylum Arthropoda; class Insecta; order Trichoptera; family Rhyacophilidae; genus Rhyacophila; species Rhyacophila sp. 25_7. The sequence continues at coordinate 11,408 of JAPMAE010000074.1, read as the reverse complement.
AATTTGTAGTCAGTCACATTAACACAAACTTGAAGTACATGATGACCAATAAGTTGATTTTTATTTCCTAATCTGATAATTAAAGGAAAATCATTAAAATTGAAGGATTATGATTTTTCCTTTCCAAGCAAACTTAGTAGGTTATTCTCTACTAAATTTTGATAATAATTCGGCATTTTCAGCTTAATTCCTTTTGACAGAACGTGTATTTAATTGTTTACACTGTAATTCTCAAATAAAACCACTTTTCAAAAAAAGAGGGTTAAGCTCTTTTTCATAAACAGGGTCGATATTATTAATAATTGATGACTGATTTAGTTGTAACACTTTCAGCATAACTTTTTATTTTAGTACAATGGCTTTCCACTAAGGATTACACTTGAGAATGTTTAAATTATTCTACTATAGTTTTAAAACCACGAGTATTTTGATTTGAAACAATTAAAAATATAGTTTATCGCACCGAAGCAATACAAAACAATATTTTATCTTCAATATTATTAATTTGAAATAACCGACATGACCTAACGTATCCTTGAATTGTTTACTAAAAATACAAACAAAAGAATAGAAACTTAACTTGAACATTTTTAATTTTAAATTCAAATGGAACACAAAAAAGTTTTGCAGTACTTGTATGTTGACACTATTAGAAAAAATGGACAAATCTAAAAAGAAACAAGTTTTCGACTATCGATGGCATCTTATTATTTATGTTTAAAATAAGTATGATATATTCAACGCGTTGCTATCAAATTTAACACAAAAATCGAAACAAATAGAAAAATATATTGACAGTGTAAAAATTCTATGGCAATTTTTTGCATTCAATATCTTTATTGTTATTGAACCTATCGTTTCAAATTTAATACATTAAATTTAATTTAATGTTATTAAATTTCAGCGTACTCGTGTAAAAATGCTTATATTTGAGAATAAATAAATCACAAATTGACAAATAAAATCAAAAAAATCTTTAAACAAACCACACAAAAAAATATGTGAAACAAACAATGATATTTTAGGTGAATTTGGCGATTGAATATAAAAATATATGAAGATTCTTCAATGACGATCGGAAATCAATAGCGCATTGCAGAAATTAATCATTATCTTTATGTCTGCACGGTTGCACAAGAAAGGTGTTAAGTTAGTTGTCGGCGGTAAAATTAAATTTCGGATTGGGGCATGCCAAATCGAGCGATTGCCACCGTTTTGTGAAACGGTCGAGGCAGGGGAAAAAACTGTGGCCCATTGCGTAACCAGCAATGTCTCTACTCTCTGCTCCCGTACTGTACTGGTCAAGTTACAGTGTGACCATGTTCTGTCGCCTTTGTTGCGATGAAATATCACTAACTGAAACGTAGGACGGTTGACTGACTGACCGATAATTTTGTCATCGTCATTTTTTATTAGGAATACCAGTGGTTATTAACAGTGGATTTAAAAAAAAATCTACAACTCTAAAAATCTTGTATTAATCTAGTAATGATTTAACTTAACTTAGCCCAGCACATGTATTGTATTAGCATATAAATAAAGAACATATTATTGATTAATATTTGGATTTTTTACTTGATAAGTTTATCAATTGTTCATTGAATTGCACTCTTTCTTTTCTTGATATCAAACTCTGCAGCACGCTGTAAATTTTCTGTTACTCTTGGTATATTAGATATACGCTATCCTTTGGAATCATATTCTTCTATGATAGTCAAAAACTTGTGAAGATGCATGAAGACTTCATGTTTATTATTTAAGTCTAAAGTCTAAAAAAAGTCTGAAGTCATTATTAGGTTCTTTTCTTTCACTTTGTATTTTCTTATAATTCAATAATGTTTTCATTTGACAAATGCTCTAAATGACATTGAATTATTTCATCAATATCCTCGTTATCTACATTTAAGTGTAAATTTCCATTGTGATAGCTTTCAAAGTCTCTTCAAATCCGTCAGTTTCATCAAATCGTCTTTGAACATATTTTTTTCCAGAAACTTCTCATTGTTGGCTCTTTTATTTTAATCGGATACCAAAATGAGTATGATTTAATACATATTGAAGAAAATTTGAATGATTTGCGATGAATGATTGATAACATCGTAAGTAATTAAATGGAAGTACGCCGTTTTTACGATACATATCGATATAAATGTAAATTTAGAATACTGTAAAAAATACTGAATTTTACAAAAGCCGAATGTCTAAAAATGAGGACTGCGTGTAAATACATATTAATTATATTTATTTATACACTTTGACTCAGGTACGGATCAGGTATATATTATTTCTGTTAGTCTTGAATCTGGTTTGTTTTAAGACCAGAACAATAATAATAAAACTTTATTAATATAAATCCTGCAATATTTTGTTTTATTCTTTGTGCACGGTTATTAAATAAAACAAGACTGTCGTGTAATGCAAGTCGAAGGACAGATAATTGATATTTTTTTATTATTGAGGATAAACTTATATAAGATATGCTTTCACAGAATTGGTCAAATAATACTTTTCAAATAATCAAATATTAAAAATACTTCGCTGAGACACATTTTTATTTTATACTTATTTTACATTAGATGATGGGAATTATTTTAGTATCTACAACGACCATATATGGCTGGCACAAAGTTGTGTCTTCCAAGAGTTTAGTAAAAATTCTATGTACTTACATACCTAAAATAAAAATGACATTGTTGAAACTTTAACAAAATTATTTCTTTATAAATTGACAAAAAAAACAATTTGCTCAAATCCAAGTAAATATATGCCAGTTGATTAATAGTAATGATAATTTTGATTACATTAAAACATAGGATCATTATGAGCGTAAAGCTTTATTTATAAAATTTAAGAATATATTGTTTACTCTGGATATCGGTTGCATGAAGATCGTTGTTATTTATATATAAAAACATTTTGGTAAACCTTCACAATTATGATTCCTAATAAAAATAAAGCGGAAAATCATTGAAAGAATACTTTTCTCTTTTGATCGCGTCTTATTTCCATGTGGAATACACACAAAAATTGTTTTCGCAATAGACATTATTTGTGGTTATTCTTAAGAATTTATCGGGTGTTTAAAATATATAGCCACTTCATTAATATTATTGTTATTTAGATATTTTTATGAACAGAAAACAAAATAAAATTTAATATATTATACAACGAATTGTTTTATTTCTCAATGTTATTTAAAATCATATCGAAAGTGTATTACAGAAAAAAACAACACCACGGCTTAAAATGAACATTTTTAACAGGATTTTTAAAAAACATTATAATACATCGTTTTTCGCCCCCGTTAGGCTAGTAGTTAGCGCTTACGCCTAAAAGGCGGGGGTTGCGGGTTCATATCTTTAATAAAAATAATATTTTTCAATTTTTTATAATGTAAAAATATTTCAAAAAATATTTAACTTTTATTTTCCACTACCGTATTTGTTTGTGTTAGGTATTACCCATTTCATGCAAATCATGAAACCTCAGTTTACTAAAGAGGCCTAAATCACTGATTACTTAATATTATTGACGCATGGAGGGGTTTATTAAATATGAAGAAAAGCCCTCGAAAAATTTATGATATAGGTAAAAACGTATACATGGGCTATCTCGTTATTGTATTACTTTTACGTTCGAGGTACTTTCCCTACTCTTTACTTGAGAGGTCAAAAATTTTCGCTACACCACTAAATATAACGTATTTACGAGTATGTTATTAAAACATTTTATACGAGTATAAAATGACTGTTTGCTTATATGTATTGTCCAATTTTTCCTTTTGTATATATAGTTACTGTAAAAAGGTAGTAAGAATTCTAATCTTTATATCATCATAATATAATATTCACTAAGCCTAAGGCATCGCAAATTATCAAACATCATCTTCCTCTTAGCACTTTTTTGCAGGTTTTAAGGCCAGTACACGCAATCACGATTATGCGCAGTCACCTTTTTGACAATTTTACGCATGAAATATTTTATTCCCTCACATATGATTTTAAGCCTGTTCGTAGCGGAGCCGCATAGGATACCTAAGATACAAAAACCAGGTAAAAAGAGGAAATAAATTAAAAACAATTACGTTTTCATTTAGGCCTCTGTAGCATGAGGTGCCCTGTGCCCTCGGTGTGCTGACGACTCAATCGGCCCGGCCATCCAAGCTCAAGGACGATGAATCATTTTAAAGTCTACTCAAAATTCACATCAGGGCTTTAAAAATCGTTCAATCTATTTAAGCATGAAACTTACATATTAAATGAATCCGTATTATTAACAATGTATTCTGGCGAAATATAAATAAAGGTGTTAAGAAACATCAAAAGCATTATTTTTTTCATTTACCTATAATTATGGGGTTTGGTGTAGAAAGCCAGTAATCCACATTTACGTAGAATTACATTTTATTGGATGTTTAACCTATTTATTAACCATTTTAAACTTCCTCATTATTATTGTTAAATCCATAGATGCCTAAAAAGTAATCTTGGTAACCCTCAAAATAATTTTTCAGTACATTTTTAAATGGGTAAGAAACATTCAACTGCGATTGTTATAGAACTGTCTCATTGTGGATTACCAACTTTTTTACCACACCCCTCAATTAATCTTGCATAAGTCATTTAATATCTTATGTTTTAAACAAAATTCTAAAAATTTGAATCTCTTTCAACTGACAAATTCGATTTTTTACTTGTCTTATTTTACTATAGCCCAAGGTAAGCCACCTGAAATATGCGTCTTTATTCTGCTCCTCGGACTTTCACACATCTCCTATTTGTTAGCTGTGGTATTTATACATGTCACTAACTTCAGTAAAATGCATGAATTTTTACACGTACTATGTCTACTTACTATGCACTTTGTAGATGTTGAACCATCCACTGAAAATTATATATGAGGGTGTCGTCTTTAATGTTACTATTTGGATTTAAAAAACCACTTTAGTTAAATTAAATTGGGAAATGCTTTATAATAAAATTAAAGTTTTCTGCTAAAATACTTGAATTGTAATATTAAGACTAGTTAAGTGTTACAGCATGTTATTTGTTATATATATATTTTTCTACCTGATGTGTTTTTACTAAAATACAACTAATTGGCATTAATTCAGTGGAATTGTTTTTACATCAATAAAATTTATAGGCAATTGTTGTGATTTTTATATCCGGTTACGTTTAAAATAAAAACAAAAATATATAGCTATGTTTCATTTGATATGTGGTTGATTTTTTTCTGCTGGAAGTTAAATCGTATTATTTTTATCAATTGAATCGATATTGAGGAAAACTTTTATCGTAAACCACTTAAATACGTGTTCTGTTAATAATGGATATAATAAATGGTTACTTATAAGTGTATAAATGCGTAAAGCTTAACCATTGTTTCCCAATATCGATGGTTATCTGACAATATGCCCTATCTTATCTTTTTTATTTTTATTTTATTTTATTTTAACTACATTTTGAAGCAATTGGCTTCACCCAATAGTACAAAAATTCTCCACTGCAAAAGGAATAATATAATACCAAAAATTGCAAAAAAAAAAAACAATTTGTATTACTGTAAAAGATTTTCTTTGGGTGGCAATACACCCCCAGCTATTAGTATTCAAGGTTTGTTTCAATTAAGAAAATTTTATTTTTTCTTAAAGCTCTAGTTTTATTATTTAAAATAAAATATAGTATAAACCCTCCCCTGAAAAGTAGCCATTTTTTACATAGGACGTTGCCAGATCATCATCGATACACCTATACATTGAGCTAAATCCAAAATCAAGAAAACACTGATCAACACACGGCGAAATATAATAATTATATATTAATAATTCTTCATAATATTTTGATAATAACATACTTTTAAATAATATGACTGATTAAAAATATAGTCTTATATTGAACTGGAATTTATAGTTTACAAACTATATATCTACAACTTATTTTTAAGCTAAGTTAAGTTTTTAACTCTATAAGAAAATAAGATCAAAACTAGTTTTATTTTTTACTCATGATTTGGAAATAAAAATTGTAATTATTATATTATAATCGGTAACAAAATATTAAGGACAAATCATATATTAAATCAAGAGGACGATTTATAATACTTGATCTTGTTAATGTTTCTGTCAATAAGTACATATAATGTTTCCATTTTTTTCAGTAATCATTTTTTCAATATTTTAAATAGAAATATAAGATAAAAGGTAATATTTCATAGTTTGCTACAAACTTTTTTCTTCAAATGAATGTTTTAACGAAAATTTTTATTAATTTTACTTCAACAAATTGCTTTTATGATACCAGAGATACGCTACTAATATGTTAACAAGGGCTTTGCTAAATCACAAAGCTACAACAGGTTCACGGCGTTAGGTTAATGGAAGTTCATTTTTTTATTACTCTTATAAAATTAAACGCAGTAATTATTAAAGCAATCAAATTATACATAATATGCTTTATTACGTTATACTTATATTATATTTACATTATATAAGAATATATAATATGCCATAAAATAATTAATTAATAACGATTCCAAATTTTCAAAGAACTTCTAAAGTTTTATTCCAATTCTGTGTTTTAAACATTATATGCAAACCACCGTAGATAATACATGATTGTCAGATATACCAAATGTACATCTTACATAAATTGTAGTTAGATACAGATTTTCTATAAAAATATTAGTTGTTATGAATTTATCGAAGGGCTTATTGACTTCATTTAAATTTTAAATCGTGTTCGTGCGAGCCCATCCAAGCTTCTTTCAGCTCACCGCTGGATAAAACGACACTGTTTAGTGTCAGATTGTATCATCGAAAAGTCATACATATAAAATAATACCAAACAACAAATTAATTATGACATTAAATAATGTTAAACTGTTGCATCAAAATTAGTAGCAATTACAATAGATATTAATGTCTTATATGTCTTTCAAAAATGTTTTTAATATCTATATGAAAATCGAAAATGTTTTTAAAATTTACAATACCACAAATTGACTGGAATATATATTGTATTTATTTTATAGAACAATCGCAAATAAACGTAGAAATACGTACGAATAAAATCGTAATTATTGTTTTATTTTCTGTATAACATAACCTCATCTATTTTGTCTTTCTGCGAAAAGTTTTTACGTTCGCAATATTGTGGAATATTTGATTAAAAAGTTGACAAGTTAAACAAAAGAACTATAATGAAACATAATCCATATTAGTTTAGCATTTGCTTAATATTTCGTCGAGCGGAGTTACGCTCAATTACTAAATAAAATGAAAAGTGTGACAAACTTGTAGAGTTTTAACTGTCGTCACAACTGACGATGCCGATCCATTGGGCCATAAAAGTAATAAAAAAACACAACAGTGAGAAGTTGCAAAAAACGAATGAAACAAATACAATACAATTTCAATACTATTCGATGTTGTGGTTTACATAGAAGAAAGTACTGATATAAATAGTGCCCCGTGAATGGAAAGAAGTCAGTTCACTACCAACTCCCAATTACATCAAACACCTGAGAGCAAAAGTGATATTGTAGGTGCTTTTCTATTAAAATATTTGATTTTCATAAGAAAAGTTTATCGATCAATATTTGATTCTCATAAAAGCAGTTTATCAATCAATATTAATGAGTGATTTAGAAAACAGTGCAAACAGTATTGAAACTGGATATTTAACTATTTCGTTTTGTGCAGCACAATAATTAAAGGGTGAAATTAATCAAACAAGCAAAATACCAGTTTTTATTTTAACTTAACAGTTTACTTAAATGATATTAAATCATCTTTTTTAATATTTTATTGCATTGGTTAATACTTTTCTGATTCATTGTTTCTTTTAATGACTTTCCTAAAATTATCATTCGAAAGCCGAAGAGTTAATTCTTTTGCAAATATTTCAGGATTTTAATTGTTAAGTGTGTGTTTCAGGATCATGCGGTTGATATGGTTGGTGACTCTGGTGGTAGGCTGCTATTTGGTAGCAGCCTGCAGCGCTCGTGAAGAACAAGAAGCTGACTCTGGAGACCTCGTCGCAGCGGCCTCTGGCAAGTCTAGCCATCATGAATCTGGTGGCGGTCATGAGCACCACGCTCATCACCATTCCAAACACGGAAAGAAGGGTGATAAGGGATACAAGTCCGGTCACCACTTCGATAAAGGAGAACACGGTCATCATGGAAAGGAACACCACGCCGGTCACTATGGCGAGCATGGCGGACACAAGAAGAAGCACCACGATGAAGCCGAACATTACGGCGCTCATCATGAAGCCAAGAAGGGACACAAGGCCGGAAAGTTCGGAGAGAAGAAGGGACACAAGAAGGGATCCAAGACTACAGGATACCACCACAAGTCACACAAAGACGAATACCACAAGCAGCACAAATTCTACGATGATCACCACAAGGGAGGACATCACGGAAAACATGGACACTTCCACGGCCATCATGGCAAGAAACACGGAGGACACAAGAAGGGAGGACACCACAAGTCTGGATACCATGATGATCACTACGGAAAGAAGGGACACCACGACAAGGGTCACTACGACGAGGACCACAAGGGACACAAAGGGCACCATGGCCACGAAGAGCACCACGCCCACCACTCCGACTACGGAAAGAAGGGAGGACACTCCGGCGGCAAGGAGTACGGTTTCAGCAGCGGCAAACACTAAGCCTCAATGCAGCTGTAGCCTTCCCCCGCAATATTATCTCTGACTTCCGTTTTTGTTATAAATTTTTGTTGATTTATTTTCTCATTGTTATTGTTTTGAATGCAACTGTTTTTATTTACATGAATAGAAATAAAAAAATATTTACAAATTAAATCAATCTTTCTATTATCATTAACACTGCAAATAATTTCCATACTAAATTTAATCAAAAAATTATCATCCGATCAGTTAAAAACACCTACACATAACAATAAAACCTTATCATCGAATAAATATTTAAATATTATTTCAAAAAATAAACACAAGTACTTCATGTTATACATTTAAACCAACATAATAATAATAAAATAGCTTAAATTATATCATAAGTAACATTTTTTAATAATATTTTTAAATAAATGAAATAGCTTTTGTGGTTACAAAAATAAGTTAAAGTTTGTGATATTCATAGTGAAAAATATTTCAGGCAGTTTTTAAAACAAATTTTAATTCCACATTATCGATATATACGATATTTTCCTAAATTGAAACCTTAGAATTAAAAATTCATTCGAAAGCTTTAAATAGATTTTAATTATTTTAAGAATAAAACAATACATTACTTTGAAAAATAATCTTATTCATGGGCATGAGTTAATTATATATTGTTACTCGTACATAAGTGCAATACAGCCACCCATCGAGTTGGGTAAAAGGGAAATGGCGAAAAAAATAATTTAATTGTCAGCAAAAGTTTATGATGTAAATTAGCGTTTTAATTAACATTTCTAATAATTTTAAAAAACAATAAAATGCAAACACATAAAAAGTTAGTCCATATAAAATAAATTGTAAAAAGTATTGAAAACAATTTATATTTCAATGAAATTAAAAATTATTGATATTATTATACAATTTCTATACTTAATTCCACAAAAGACTTTTTTTTAGTTACCCAAGATCGGTTTCGTAAATTAATTTTATATTAACCTCTCCAGGAGTGAGTTTTTTAATTACGGTTGAACAATTTGTTAAAAAAAAATCGTTAATTCAGCTTTAAACTTTGACTTTTATTAAATAAATGCAATGCTATTGATGTATAATGTTTGTTTGATACATAAATTATACCGTCCTTGAATTTCTTAAAATATATTTTATGGAATTAAAATATAAACATACAAATAAAAAATATTTAAAAATTTACAAACCTTCTCTGTGCAATCTTTTTTATTATTATGTTCTTCGTAAATCTATCAATAAAGAGAAAGATTTTTTTAATTCTCCTGCAAATTTTCATTTCAATTTATATTTGGGTTTGCTGTTACGA
>JAPMAE010000073.1:12457-27537 GCA_036584705.1 Rhyacophila sp. 25_7 | reverse complement strand
ATCTCGTATGATAAATTCATTTAAGTTTTAAAATGAAATATTCTAGCATCATATCTGGGAATATATGGTTTCATTGTATTATATTGTTTATACTTTGCTAAATATAGACGATCATTAGCAGAATTACTCAGTAGCGTGTGATTTTTGATAAAATCAATATTCCCATAGCTACGCAATAAATGTGCATAATAAAGGATTTATCGTAATGGTGGAATAGGCACTAATGTGGCGTTATTTTTATGCGCATTGGGTAACTCTTTCATGTGGATAAAAAGCTGCGTTAATATAATTCAAACAGCCGGCCGCATTACCAATACTCGTATATTTGATGTTTGAATTGAATTCAGCAAAAAGCGCCGGGGAAATTGTATCAAAAGTTACTTTTTATTTTTAATATTCCCTTATAATACAAAACATTTTCAGATGAATTGCATTACGTTTTATTATTTCAAGTAAAAAATACTCACGGCATACTAGTATTAACGTATATCGTAATGAAACTATGTATTTAAGCCAAATTATCATCGTCATAATTGTGTTTTAGTTTACTGTTTACTGCTATAAAAAAGCCTAGTCATGATTCTCAATTCTTTTTAGACGCATGCGTATCGCGTTATCAAAAACTGCCTAATTATTTAACTATCTCCTCTTCATTGACTTTTAGATCAGTGATTTCCAACCCATTATATACGATAGATAAATCAATAAAAGCAGACATATGACAATTACGGAAAATAATCTGCCAAAAGCTACGCAATTTATAAAAGGTCAAAAATTACTGATACAGATGAATTTATCAGACCTTTTTCATTTATCGAATAACACTGTGTAACTAGAATTTTTGAGTTGCTCTTTTTATTTTTAAAATTTTACAACAATTGAACATGAATGAATGATTTTTGCTAACTATACTATTATTATTTAGCATTGTTTGTTATTTCTCAGCTACTGGTGCAATATTTAATACACAATATAACAAGATGAAATTCAACAGCTATATTTTTTTGCAAGTATTGACTGATAGAATTTAAAGAAATTCACATTATTTAATTATCTTATTGAATAAAAAAGTTATTTTTTTCTTTCTGTATTAAACTCGTCTACGCATATATGCCAAGAACAGCTAGTGCTTGTACAAATATTTTAAAAAAAAAATACAATACATTTCAATAGTTTTAAATTCTTTCACTTACAGCAAGGGAGTTCAACCTTTTTGAGGCTGGGATCTACTTTTAATTTTAATTTTTATGTCGATCGACTTTTAACAAGAATTTTTTTAAATATTTATATTAAAACACAAAAATTAGTAAAATTCTTTAAAATAAGCCGCTTCATAAACAAATAACTACGAATCCAGCAAAACTGTTTTCAAAAAATTTTACTAAATGAGTTCAATATATTTTGCTATTCAAAAACACTTCATGGCTTCATTATAACTTAAATTACTAACGACAGTAAAAAAATAAGTAAATAAAATACAATTCTATGCAAAATCCCTAATGGTCTAAAAGAAACCGCCAATTTTAAATTAATAATTTATGTTTTTTACAAGTATCACCTTCGTAATAACGACATTCTAAATGTGTCTTGCCAATATAGCAGGTCACAAAAGAAATAATGTTGTTGTAATATAAATTCAGTGTAATGATTAAATAACTAAACTTCGGTGAAATAATTTTTCAATTAAAAAATGGAACATTATTGGACAGTGGCTGTAAATGATGAACTACTAGTAATTATTATGCCATAACAAAGTAATTTTCTTGTAAATGTCTTTATATACCAAAAAAAATACACGACGCCTAATACGCATGTAAAAAATCGATACAATCTCTAAAAATTAACTACGCATATTTGAGCCTTCCGGCTCTGTTTTGAATGCAGCAGTCAGAGTATTTCCAATGTATCGTTATCGGCGCAGTTTTCAAAAATACCACACCACTCGCGGAAATGCAAAAATGCATTTTAAAATCGCTCGGCGTGGCAGCAAAGTGTTTTCCGGATTTATAATACAGTCTATCAGAATTCGTCAACTGAATTAATTGCTTGTTTAAACTTTAAATTTGATAGATGAAAATTTTAATCTACTTTCGTTGACAAGAAGAACCAATCTTAAAAAAAAACACTAAAGTATCAACCATGGAAATCATTTAACATAAAATAGTAGGCATAATAGAGTGCTTAATGTTTCATAAAAATCTACAAAAAGCTTTCCGATAACCTGTGAAACTAACATAAAGAGACATACAAAAGATGTAAAATTTATATATTCAAACAATTTTTAACGCATTACATTAGGCAGATGGACTATTAACACTAAACATTGCAATCAAATGTATCGAATATAACGTACTTAATAAATATTTTTCTTTAACCTTTTCTATCCTAGACATAATGTCACAAACTGGTAAACTGTAAATTTATAGCAAAAATAGAACTTTAATATTACTTTTAAAAGTATATTGATTATTTCTTGGCCATTAATTTGTTTTTAATGATCATATTATGGTCAGAACTCTGCGCTTTCATATTTCAAATCATCCAAAATATTCAAATTCGTCCAACAAACTATGTTTTAAGTTGTGCGAGTTAACTAGCATCTGGCACGTAATCGGTTAACCATGTCACGCCTTTTAATCCAAGAATATGGACACCATATATTGCCTCCATGAGTTCCTGTCACTGGCCAGTCTTCTTGCATCCTCCCATATCATGCCAGTATCTCGTAAGTCCGCGAAATAAATTCTGTTGATGGTATTCAACAGCTTTCAAGGATGACGGAATCCCATTGCCTTGCAAAAGAGGCATGCCTGGTTGGGAAGCAATTTTGAAGTTTACACCACGTGTCCAAGCCAAATTCAATGTCTCATATTCATTGCATATTATTATATATCATATATATAATATTGCTAGCAATGCATAGCAATATATCATATTGCTCTTATCACTTCATTTCATATATAATCATACCACCACATTCCCAGATTTTGACCCAGGAATCTGTTTTCAAATTTCGTGATTATCGATTATCGATATGACTAATAAAATAAATTATTTTCTATTTTGGCCGAATTAAAGTTTTTTTAAACATATATATTTTTCTCTTATATTGGTTATGTTTCAATTTAATGATTCAATGATTTATGTTGAAGACTTTTATAAATTATGATAAATATATATATATACACATTCAGAAAAGAAAATAAACCAACGAAACTTAATCCTGTAATGTTTTATACATTCATTATATTTTCTTTTAAAAATTAACATAAAATAAATCTTATTTTTGCTTAATTTCGTTAATAAGAGTATTACTACCGTTTGAACTAAAATAATTGTATTGCTACGGGTGAATTGCGGCGGAAAAAAATATTATTCCATGGCAGCAAAGTGTTTGGCGGAACTGTCGAGTGCTTTCCAATTAGAAGCCTAGCGACAAATGTTGTTCAGCGCCCGGGATATTATATGAACGGAATACTCGAAAGAAAATCATGAAAATTATTATTATTGTGATTTCCCTGATAAAAATATAACATTCCCTGATAAAATATAACATTCGATGTAAATTTGCTCAATACATAGACATTGAAAACGCAAGTTGGTTTTTCAGTAATTGCTTCATTTGTATAAATTTTGATTTCATTCATATTATCAAAATATATACTTAACCGCAAATACGTTGTTTCATGGAACATAATAAAATATACGTTACAATGACTATTCAATAAATATATATATATCAATTGGATAAACAAATGATAAAAATTGATAGTTTTAAAAAACTGCCAAGACAATTGACATTATGTAGAAATTGATATGCCTCTCATTCAATTGAAAATGCGTTATACATAAAACAATGATAAAATCGCTCTTTTATTCGTTTGTGATGAAACACATATATTTTGAGCAATTTACCGCCACACGCCTATGATAGACAAGCTGGCTTTTCGTCGATTAAAATCTAATATATTATGTAGATACTTTTCATATTTCACTTTATTTCGTTTTTTTTGTATTTGTATTAATGTAATGGAAAATTTGAATAGCCCATAAAATAATAAATAACAACACTTAAAAATTAAGTTAAGATGGCTTTGAAGAATCTTCATATTAATAATAATTATTTACGAAGTGAAATCATACGGCAGTTGTGAGCAGCGTATTGTTATTTTACATAAATTCTGTTTCATTGCTAATTAATATCTAAAAGTTTCTTTTATTACTTCAAGTTCCGACATCAAACGCGATTTTTGTGCAAATATCTGAGAATAATGAGCGAGAGAAAATTCTCAATTGGCATATGGGAGTAAAAATAATACGCCATGTTTCCTAAAAACGAGACAAAAGCATTCGCGCAGTAAATAAACGAACATGACAGAGAAATGTGCTCGACAAAAAATAGAAGCCTCGTTAATATGCGAGTGAAATTCTGGGCAGAAGTGGTCATTGTATAGATCGCAAGTTATATAAAACTAGAGTTTAATTGATAGCATGGTTTAAAATTCAAATATCACTGCAAATTATCTATTAAAATAGGCTTCTGCTATGTTATTAATTTTTTTTTGCTCTAATCAATCTGGATTTTTTCGTTGTTAAAAACCCGTCATCGTTAACCAGAAGATAAAAAAATAATAAATACGAATATAGTTACACTTGCAAACCTTTATGATGTAATGCTGAATGTGTAATATTTTGTTCGTTTACTACGATTATTGTCGACCGCAGTAGCTTAGTGAAGATGTTGTTCAGTCATTGCATTGAAATACAGCTGTGTTAATTGCAAAACCTGTTAGATTCTGCAGTTGATCATAAAATTTTAAATGATTTTTTTAATTTTTAATCATGGTTAGCACATAAAACTAAATGGTTGGGCTAATAGATATTTAACAAGTATTTTTTACCCGAAAAAATAAATGTTTAGAAAAAAATCACTTCGAGTGTATACGATTACTTATTGGGATTTCTTCTTAAATATTTATTGTTAAAATGGTATTATCTGACATCTCTGGTTCTAGTAGAGAAAAATGTATTATGTGAGAATCGGATTTTTTTCTCAAAATAAGCATCAAATTCTGAATTGTCTGCTATAAGAGTAAAAGTTAAGTAGTCATTTTATCTGCTTCCAATGAATTGAATGGAATTCACAGAACGTGATTTTGCTTTTCATATACTTGTAGTATTCGGTTAGATGTATACATATATAAAACACAATTATAATAAATATTGGATGAAAATATTTTGTTATAAAATTGTTAATAAGCAAAGTTCGGTATATATAGCTATTTATGTAAAATTACTAGAATAATAAATCTTCGAAAAACGTAAAGATTGTAACTGAAAAAATCGACATACCATTTTTTATGTGCATTTGCAACCAACCAGAACATGGAGCAAAAATCTGTAAAAGCAATCTTCGCATTATGGAAATCTATATGTTTCCTTTAAAAGCGAATATGGTTTTTAAAAAAAATGTATGTGGAAAAAAATAGTTTGATTTACGGACAACTTTTCAGGAAAATATTATTTCTTCAAATCAAGCGACGAGTCACAGTAATCAAATGTTTATATATTTCTCATTTCGTATGAAATCAACTAATTTTCTTCAGTATAATATCAATTCAAATATATACATCTATGGTATTATACATACAGACTCGTCAAAACAATTCTTATTATCATCTTATTGCTATTAGATTTATGTGTTATTTTTCTTTTTTTCATTTCATCGAAGATTTAAACTCATCGATGATTTTAAATCATTGGTGATAATTTATGTTATATATACTAAAAAAATTAAAACAAATAAATACGTAATACTCTGAGTTATATTGATACATTATTTAAATACTCGTGGATCCTGAATTAATATATGTTTCATTTTTCAAAATATGAACGAACGTTAGTACGCGATTATATACGAGTAGGTTCATATTATTCTACAATAAGAGTATGGGTAGCGTAAGCCAAATTTCCAACGCAATGTTTCAACTCAAGTTTATTTGCGCAAAAGGAATAATAATTCCATATTATCTAAGCCGTGGAAAGCTTTTATGTTTATTTTTTGGATTTAGTTCTACCAACTCTGACTCGCCTGAGTGCTTTTATTGTGATTAAGGAATACCGAAATGTTTTGACTCAAGAACCTTAATATTATAAAAACTCGTGGTTTATCGAAGGCGTAATAATATGCAACATATAAAATATCTTGATTACATATAAATTTATTATATATTAAGTATAAGCTTAATTTTTACAAATTAAACCTTACAGTTACGTTTCTGTTAACCTTGCAGATTATGGATTTTCTTGTAATATCATTTTTATATCAATTTAAAGTTTTAATATATTTTAACAAAAAATTCACAAAAATACAGATTATTTTAGATTTTGAATAAACTAATTTTTTATTGATATAATACATACAAAACCTAAGTAAAAAATGCAATAGAGTGTTTTTATTGTATAAAAAGGTCTAAGCTTAAATAAGCTACTGAATTTACAAGAGACTGTGAAAGTATTGATGATTTTTTTTGTATCGCAGAAGTAACAGTAAACTTTGGAATTTATTGGTGAGAATTTTACTTATTCGCAAAGGTAAATTGATGGAAAACAATGGATACTAAAGATTATTTGTTTCTGACTTGATTTATTTGTCATTCATTAATGAATATATATCGTTTTTTTAATGCGACAACACATAAGTGAAATGTAAATACAAGAGTCTTAAAAAAATTTACGTTAAAATAAATGTGAGGAAGAGCGATAAAAGTGTTTGTTGTATTGAATTTATGAAACATAATAAATAATATCTATACGAAAAACTAACATTATGAATTAGAAACAAAACTAATTTGTTATGCATTTCTAAAACTCATCTACGTTTAAGTAGACGTTCTTACTGACAAAAAAATAAATACTATTTATGAAGAATTAGATGCAATCTATTTTTTTAACACGAGTTTTGGAAATGATACTATCCATATTAGTCGGTTTAATTTTTTTAAACCACTTTAATACACTTTTCAAGTAACATTTATTTGACTAGGATTTCAAACTTATAACTCTTTACTTTAGACAAAAGTTAATTTTCATTTTAATGCATTTAATACAGTCATAAAAATGTCATTTAAAATAAAGATTCTTCATTTTTCTCTCATGTATTTACATTATCGTTGAAAAACGAAAATAAATTGTCAAAGGGGAAAAATTAACCGTAATAAAATGTAGCAAAATCGTAAGTGTACCATGCAATGCAGCTAAGTTTGTGAACTCCAAATTTTATATTATAGATTTTTTCAGTAAAAAAGACTCATGGTTGCTTGCCTGGATAGCACATCGATGAGAGAGTAACTTATTTTGAGTAACTAAGAATTTAGAAACGAGTCGTACACTAATTTTGAAACGGCATCTTACATTTATCGAAATTTTATCAAAATCTATAGAAAAATCAAACAAATTCTAGATCACAGACATTAAATGCATTAAATGCCGCAGGATATACTCGGTATATCTTTTAAGAATGCCTCATTTTGAAACAAATGTGCCCACATTGCAATCGTTGATATGAAGTGATTGATAGAGTAGAATGTAAATATTATGGAAAATCTAACGAAGTGGATCAAAAAAAATAGATTATAGTATACAAATTATGGAGAAATAATCAAAAGTTTTCTTTTAAATTCAAGAATAAAGACATATGTAAATGTCACAACTGCGGTAAATCTATCCTGATTTAGCAAAAATATATATATTTAAAGCTTTTCATTATCATTATAAATCTGGCTTATCTAAATATACCAGTACTAAGTCATAAATTTGAACCACTCTAGAACACACATTGCGTTCAGCATACGGGGCTACGAGATCGTGTGAGTGCTCCCAGCATCCAGTCCTATCCGATTGTTTTACTATAGCCGGTTTCCCGATTTATGCTTGTCTCAGTAATACAATGACGGATCCAGATGAAGGGGCTATAATTAAAATTATTGTATAATATTTTTTTAAGCTTACAAGAAGGTTTATTTTTATTTATATATTAGATAAGTAAATACGTGTACTTATTGTGTAAGTTTCGTTTTTCAGAATCAAATTAGCCTCAAAAACAGATGTAAATGATGAGAGTGTTCATTTTTCACTATTTAATAATAAAATTCGATATAAAGAGTTCTTAAAATTAAATCTCATGTCCAATACCAGAAAATGATTCCAATGTTTATAATATAATAGTATTTATATTAGATTTGTATACGATTTTTAATAAATTTAATGGTACATTTATGAAAGTAACGAATTGAAATTTCGTATAACGACAGAAAAAACACAAAAATTATTTACTATTCAATATATCGACATATTCCAGGCAGAATATCGTAAGCGACAATAGGACGATTTCTGTTTTTTTATCGACTCCGTTCAAAACATATATACGCACGATATCAAGTTTTCATCAGCCCATATCTTAAATTATAAAATAATATACACACGTTGTTAATTTTAAATTTATTTTATAAAATAACCTTGAACCTCCTCTTGTAAAATACAATTTTTATGCTTACGATCTTCTGCCGAGAACGGATCGATATGTAGAATAACGAATACTATGTGTATAATCAAATTTCTCGTATACTTGACAAGAGTTTGGCAATTTTATAAAATTATATTACCATATTTCATTAATTAAACAGAAACCATAAAAGTGTTGCGCCCTTTTGAATCATCCAGAGGATATGCTCAGTCTGCATGTAAAGTACAGGGTGTGACATAACTGATTAAGTGGTTAGGAAGAGTCAATGCTAGGTGGTGGTGGAGAGAGGAGAGACAGATGCACGCTGTCTCCTTCTGTTTCGTCGTTGACCCCATTGTATTAACTAACGTGCTTTGGACCAGATCACATCTGAGTTTTACTGTACTCACGTAGTTTGAAAACAACGCGACGCAAAAAGCTTTTCGGTGAAGGTTCAATATTCTACGCAACAATTCCTATTCCTAAAGTAAACAAAGTCCTGTGCTGGGTTAGGCAGTTGGAGGAAACTGTTAGCACACTAACAGGATATATATAATACAAATATCAGAGCCAAGGGAGTAGATTATTGAAGAAGTTAACGCCATATCTTGCGATATGTGTGAACAAGCTGTATGTCAAAAATCGTCTCCAACAGTGTGTTACTGCTAACGGCCTCTATCTTGAAGACATTATTTTCCAAACTTAATGATTCTAAGTGGTATTTGCCGCTAACTTCAAAAGTTTGAAATACATTTTTTCTCTATATACCGCCATTACTTTTTTATTACTCCCCAAAACTGCTTAATCTACCTCACCCTATATTATTTAGTCAACTACCAGATATCCGCGTTTCTGATTACAAATTAGATATTTATAGCTTGGTTTCTCTTTATCACTACTTTGAAGTTCGCACAGATATTCATTAACTAAGTTAATTAATCGTTTATTCTTAGTTATGAATGAATTTCAAATTCCAGAGACATCTGATAGAGTATAACGTGTATTTTGAATAAATTTGAGCTTTAAAAGTTTACAGACAGTTCTCCAGCGGTACATAGTAATATTAATGCTAAATCATGCTAATCAATTGTAAAATATTAATGATTAATTCATTAATTTATAAACATTATTATAACCTATTGTATACCAATCGCTAAACTGTATCCCAGACCGTTTTTTTTTATTACATCGGACAATTATCACTGTTTATGTATAATACATATATGAGTAGAAAACATTTGTAGATTAGTCCATAAGATAATCAGATGAATGTATTTAAATGATCAATATAAAATGATATCTTCAACAGAATGATGACGATATTATTTTGATGTGTGCACATCAAAGATGAAAAGAGAACCCATACAGCAATTGAGTCAGTGATGTATAGTTATAATAATATGAGTTTCAACTATAAAACGAAAACTCGATAGATTCCCCAGAAATCTTTAAGCTGTCGTCTTCTACCATACGTATAAAATATGGCTCATAATGTTGCATATAATTGATTAAATGAACATAAATTATTCTGCACCTTTGTATTGTAGATTTAAGAACACCACTGCTCGTAAGTGTGTATTCGTTCCTATTATAACAATACTTGTCGGGTAAAATATTCAAGCGGTTTCTATCTGCGATTCGCGCACAATGGATCCAACGGAATTTATCGCCGCGCTAAGTAGATTGCCAGTATTATTTATTCAGCACGAAATTGCATTTGAGAGGTCTGGATGTTTTATTGTTATTCCAGAGATATGTTATGATTCAATTTTCGTATGAGATGCCCCGCGATTCTGTATAAACGTAATAATATATTACGAAGAATGAATTTATAATTTTATTGGCTTCTTTACGTTCACAGAAATATCTGAATAAAGCATGTTTCCTGAACAGATACAAGTACATCAGTTATATATTGTTTTATTCTTTTGAATCTTTTCATATATACTGGTTAATTAAACTACGAATTCATTGGTAATGAATGCACTTTAATTGAATACGCTTTCCTTTACTTCATCAACGGTTGTTTTGAAATAATTTCGCCAGGAAAACTAAATATCCTAACGATCGAATTGACAAGCAGGTCTGTATAGTTAGTACTTAATGAAATAAATGTTGCATTCAGATATTTACACATAATAAAAGCAAATACCATGTATTTTTAAACATTAAAAATATAAGTTATGGAATAAATATATAAAAGTAATTAGTAACAGAAAATAATAGCAATATGGGACAAAAAGTAATTACAAAGAGCGAGTATAAAAAGGAACGTTTTTCATTTGTTAAAGTGTCATCCAAAAGACATTTTACAGAATTGATTAATTAGCAAAGGAGTGAAGACACGCTCTTGGGTTGTTTTGTATTGTTCTGTTTTGTGTTTTTCAACAAAAGAAGCATTGTATTCTATAAATGTTTAATTAAAAATTGGTCTTCAATGCAACGCTCT
This sequence comes from Rhyacophila sp. 25_7, assembly GCA_036584705.1. Lineage (NCBI taxonomy): Eukaryota > Metazoa > Arthropoda > Insecta > Trichoptera > Rhyacophilidae > Rhyacophila > Rhyacophila sp. 25_7. Next base: position 16,585 of record JAPMAE010000073.1, on the reverse strand, counting down.
TTCACAAATTCAATTTGTGTTGAACGAATGAACAATTAACAACGATTAAATATTTAATTAATATACAATCATATTTATAACAATCCAAGCAAAAAGTATGTGTTTATTATACTCATATTACCATCGATTATAAAATAAACTTACCAGTAATCGATACATAAAACTAGTGGCGTCGCTGCCTCACAGCGAACTCATACAAAGCATGAGGGCCCTAAATCTGTCTACATTCAGTATCCGATTTCAAGTAAATTTACGTTTCTTACTAAAAGCCGTGTATAGCCCACTTGTACAGTCCATGGCATGTAGAGTATCCCAAGAATATATATATCTACTAAAAATGTATAGAAAGAAAAGTTTTTGTAAAATTTGTCACAAAACTCTATTTATTCTAATATTTCAAACATCTCTCCCGTAAAAACTCCAATGTGACAATTACAATAATTAAAAAAAACAATACAATAACAATTTGTAACAAATATCTACTGTCTAACGATAGTAATAAAAACGAGTCATACGTTACTGTCTCTATTTATTGGCGCCTTGAGCCAACGACATATGAATCGGAATCAACATTTTCTGAAAAATACTTCTTTGTTTCAACTCTTCACATATTTATACACAATTTATTTTCTTATAAATTTATTATGTTTATAGTTTTAAGTAAATAACAATAAGTACTAATATATAGGGATAATTATTTCATCTCATTTTTTAAAATTGATGTAAGAGGGAGCCCTTGCGTAAATTATGCATGAGGGTCCAAAATTTCTTGTTACGCCATTACATAAAACTAATATCTTTGAACCAGTGGCCAATGAAAATTATTGTTACACTTTTAATTGATAGATATGTTAAAAGTTAACATAGAGAAAAGACGAGACTTTAATAAAAATATTTCAGTACAATATCATTCTTCATCAATTGATTACACAAATAAGTAGTGTATCGTTATATATTAATAAAAAACGACATTAACTGAATATAATTTCATCTAATTTCAGTTCATCTTTAATATCAAAATTTTTCACACTCAATAAATTAAGGCTGTATTCTACACGAACATACTCGTACGTCTTGTAGTTATGGAATCCGATGAGTATAGCTCGTTGAATTCGAATCCGAAATCTCTAGGGCAACTTGATTGTTATCCGATTATGTGAGGATGGTATATATATATACGGAAATCATGTGGTAGGGATCGGCAACGTTGGTTTCCAGTGCCGATTCTCTTCTAGTCTGGTCAGTGGTGAATAATTGATTCCTCCAAGGTTGACCACGTAGAATCGATTCGACCGGAATTGAATTTGCTGCAAAGTAATTTTTGACTAAGTGAATTAAATATGAGACCGTATTTATATTTAAACTTGATAATTATTGATCCTTTTGTTGTCATATGAATATTTTAATACAACAGTGAATCATAATATGTCCATATATGTATGTCTAGTTTTGAATATCTTGATGAATAATTTAAAAAATACTGTTGTAATAATCTTCACAGTGTGATCACTAAAAGCTATATTTTGTAATGGCTGTGGCGTATAGAATATAATTTAAGAAATATTGATAATGCTTCATAGAAAAATGATGATAGATATAGTTTTGTCGATGTTTTACGAAAAGAATGACAGAAAGAAAATTGACGAATATTGCAAAAAAATAAAATAATAACAGTAGCCACAATACCATTTTATATACCCGTAAAAGTTATTTGATAGAATAAAAGCAATAAAAATTCATCTAGTATACAGTATAATTATTTTTTTCTAATCGTTTTTCTTCATTTAAAAAAACTGATAATAATATAGCTGATAATATCAATAATACAATTTATATTAACAGTATTTACTCAATTTATTTATTTTTCTCATTTTTTAATGTCTCTGAGTTCTGAGCGCATCTTATAATCGTGGCGACTTACAATCGCTTCAAATAAAACTAAAACCAAGAAGAATTTCAAAGACACTAATAACAGACGAAATAAATTTTAAAACTTCAATACGCCTTAAAGAATCCTCGTTGCGAACTAACAACCCTCCATAAACACCTTCTGGTAAGATTAAAAAAGGATCGCTATCAAAAATTGCAGAATGAGTATCAGCTTTTTGAATGAAAATCTTAGAGACAGTATCAGAATATTCTTTCAAAGAATGCTGCATCACTAATACTCTTGATGATATTTTGTCGGAAGACGCAGACAACAACTCAAAAGCAGTCAAAAGGTGATTCGAAAAAATTGGACATTGAATCTCAGACTCTGGTGATGATACTGGAGAGAGAAAAAATTATAAATGATATACATACTTTAAAAGAAATACTATGATTTTACAACGGCGTCTTTTATCATAAATTTTATTCAATATTTTAAATTGTTGGTTTATTAAAATAAGGGTGCATCTATAATATTGGCGTCTTATACGGTAGGTATTAATTTAATGTACTCGTTATAATGAATTTCGTCTTATATAATGTTCTTTATCGTAAGTGTACTAACAAATTTACAAATGATGACAGTGACTTACGATTTGCTGTACAAAGCTGCCACGTGTCATGACAAATTAAAGCGAATTGATTAAGTACTCTGTAGCTCTACGATTAGCTACGACCCACGACGAATGCTACGATCCAATCTTTCCGTGACGCGATTTGCCATTCTGTGTTCGATCACAGGCGGCCGTAAGTTATTTTTATTTATAGTATTCTATACTACCAAAATAATTTTTATTTTATCACCTTTCATAATAATATGCTCGAAGTAGGAATAAATATTTTATATCAACCAACCTATTAATTGGCCAGTTTATTTCATGAATTTAAGAACAATACTGTGCGATATAAAAACGAAATGAAAAATAAGTCGTTAAATAAAATTTAGCTTGAGCGTCTTAAATATTGAATTATCAAAATTACATACTTACGCATCTTTTTAAACAGTTTTTTTTGTTTTTTCCAGGAATGTTTGTTTTTCATACAGATAGATCATTTTATTATTAGTATTACCAGTAAATTAACACATCAGTATAAAATGTTAATATTATGTTTTAAAAGTTTTTTTTATACATTGTAAACATTACTTAAATAAGAGAAAATTACAATACGATATAATATAAAATTTGTATACATTTATACAAAAATAAGACGCTTATTAAATGAAAAATTTCCATATATTATAGTAAATATTTGAAAATGCGCTAAAAAGATATATTTTAATGGAATAAAGATAAATTTAACAAAAAAAATCCATAGATTGTTTAATAGATTTTTTTTAATTCTAAAAAACTAAATCTACTTAAGCTCTCATAAACTCAGATGGAATATGTCACTACCCGTGAATTTTTTTAAAACAGTCGTTGCTCGCCATATTGGCATAACTGCTGGCAGATTGTTTTACGTTTCGGCATGAAAAACAGCAAGTATTCCCGATTTCTCAGGTATTTTTCAAGTTCATATAGATTGATATTATTTAAAAAAGCAGAGTTTTTATTCACACGACGCATGAGTCGAAATAAAGCATATTAAATATCATTATTATTATTTTTTATGATAACATACAATAAATAGAGGGATAGAATCCACTTCCTTACTTATGAAATATTAAGAAATAATATTCTAAATATTCTACACTGTACCTAGTCTGTGTGTAGTTTGAAAGCATCAGAATTATGTACATAGGCATACACAGCATGTCAATATTATTACAGTTTCCTTTGTAGATGCTCTTGTCATGATTCTACGACAGACGAACTACGAGGAAATTACTATTCCTCCAAGTAAATGCATTTACTCGATTGGAGAGCTCTCTAGCTGACTGCGAAGGAAATCGTAAAGACAGGATACTTCAAAATGTATAAAGCGTCAGAGCGTGTTGCAACTCCTTGTATATTTTATGATCATGGTATCATAATTAAGACTTTGTCAGTATACGTATCATTTTATTATACTCGTATTTATAATCGACGTTTGTAAATTTAATTGAAATTGTATTTTAGAAATTAAACTTCTAGAAATAAAACTAATTTTATATTTCAAGATTAATTTTGGATGGCGATAGATACAGATCACACGAAGAAAATATCTATAAAATAAACATGATTTATATTGTCTGGTTGTGAGTTTGTAGATCGTGGG
>JAPMAE010000072.1:16357-28758 GCA_036584705.1 Rhyacophila sp. 25_7 | reverse complement strand
AACTGCTGGTATATTCTAGATTTTGGGATAAATGTTTTGAGTAGTTTACAAAAAGGTCTACATGACATAACATATCACTGTTTGAACACGATTTTATCAAACAAATTAAGGTAAAAAGAGTTATTACTTGCAACATTTATTAGATGTGTATATATATATTATAAAATATTTTTTATTGTAATAACACATTTTGGTGCATACAATTATGATCAATATTTTTTTGCTGTTAATATTACGACAGGAATACCAAATTACAAAAGTAAAAACATTTTATATATTGAATGTTACTTATAAGCAGAATGATAATAAAAACAATACTAGTACTGAGCAAAATGAGAATTTCTTAATTGTATTAAACATGTATTTTGTTCTCAAATGAGTATTTTTTCATTTATCATTTATTTTGGTAATAAAAGTTTATATCGATTACAACCATTGTATTATTCTCATTGAACTCTTGGCTTAACTCCATTCATTTTTTTTTTAAATCGCTAACTTAAAGTTTAGCTTGTAAAAAATGGTCATTAATATTTTGAGCAAATATATTCATTCATGAATGAAGTTTTTCAGTAATTCTGGTGATATATGTACTAAGATATGATTTTAATTTACATAATCTTAAATATATATTTGATATTAAAAATAATATAAAAGACAATATGCAGCTAAATGAACAACGCATTCACATTATCACGATAATATCATTTGTTAATAGAAGTATATACTTGATGTTTAAGAAAATCTGAAACTATATTAGACATTGAAACAATAAAACCAATTAAAAAAACAATATTGTTAAAGACCTCTGTAATATTGGAAAATAAACAGTTTCACGACGTGTCACTTATATTTTAACACTCGAGCACATTGCAACAGTAATTATGTTCTTACTGTTTGGTTGGTCAACAACTATGAAGTGCTTTCTGCGTGGGCGAACTAAAAGCTTCGGTGAGTATTTAAGAAATAAATCCTCGAAACAAAAATGAACTGTCACAATACGGGGATCAGCGTACAATACAAAATTTTTGTCACTAATCCGCTAAGTGCTCATACGTGAATGCCTTCTGTTATTGGTCGAAACATTACAGGTAAGTCTCGGACACTCCGGTTATGCATGCTGGGTCTTATCAACACTCAGCATCTTCTAGAGAGAATAATGCGTGCCCATAACACGACGCTAGCTTAAAATAAAACTTTAAATTCGGCTACACATCACAGTTCCGCTTAAAACTGTATTATATTTCACATAGCTAAAAATAAATAAATCAAATCGAAAGTGTTATCTTTAAACCAAAAATTAAAAAATCCACACGTGCAAACGTGCGTACTTGTTCTGTTTATTCTGGTATTTTTAAGGTATTGTTTTTTTCATTTGAAAACTTCTAGATAAAAAATAATGAAATAATGATTATGCATATTCAATACTTTATATATGTTGTTATACATTTTTCATAATGATATACTAGGTACAATATATGTGGACTTGTGTTTGAATAATATCAATTCAATACTTATCAATGTTATATAAAAAAATAGCATTTTACCTTTTGATGTTCCATTAGATTACTACAGTTGTTATGATAGTGCACATTTAACTATTCACCGTATGTATGTTAGTTTTTGTAACTATAATATTTGGAGTTTTTACTGTCCCAGTTTTTTTTTTGTGAAATGTATTTCGTCTTAATTGCATATAACGTTCTTAATTTAAAAAAATATTTGTGTAAAAAGTCATTAATATTGTTTTACATATTTGACTATTCATAAACGGATAAACGAGAATAAAAAAACACGAGTGCAGTATACTTTTATATATAACCATTAAAAACTTATAACTCTTATTGTACTGCACTTTCAAGATAGCATGAATATATGATAAAAATGCGTTTTGTTTATTTCACTAAGTTAGTATGATTTTAAATATTTTAATGTAGTCAAATTATAATAGTACCACTTCTCGTATGATAATTTAAGGGTGTCGTATTTTTTTACCACACTGAAATATTTGCTAAAATAATTTTACCAACACGAAGTTTGTGAAGTTTTCCAACCCCTGCCAAACTAATAACAATATCAGAGCCCTTCAAAGGACACCGAGTGGTTCAGGGTGACGTTACTCGGCCGAAATAGCGCCGTAAGGGAAGTCATCGTCTCCTGCGAACGTCGGCAAGAACGCCGCAATCCAAGAACGAGAGAGAACAACAAACTTGTATTTCAACATTCCGTTTGGACTTAGGTTAGACTCGACTCAAACTGCCGTCAGTCAAATGGATACGAGCTGTACAGAATATACTGCGTGCGATAGAATTGTGTAAAATATAGTTTTTAGAAATTGATCATTTTATTCGTAAAAATGACTGTTATATTAACTAAAAAAAAATTATAGCGGTGCTTTGATTTCTATAATATTTTTGAATTGTAGCTAGTTTAAATCACAAAAATCACGCATTATTAATGATGGTATTAATTGTATTTTTTTAATGATAATAGCACTATTTAATAATAAATGTATATATGATATTTATTATAGCTAAAATTTTGAATACTTTTCATAAAGTGATAATATTAAACAAAATAATTGTGAACTATTCGCTTTCAATATATTAAATGTGGAGAATTTTATACAAACTAAATGTTAATCATTCACAAGTACGCATGTAATTTAATTGTTAAATACTTAGTCAGTAACTTCAAATCTTTATCAACTTTTATATATATTATTTTAACACTGTATAAGATTTTTTTATGGACTGCTCAGTAACAAAATTTTGTTTTAACTCAACTGCACAGTTAAAATTAAAAAAAATATCTAAATCATAACAGAAATGATTTATTTTTAAACAAATTAGGTAGCTAAATAACCTATTCGTATAGAAAACTGTTTTTTCTTTAATATTTTGAACATTTCTCATAATAAAACATTCAAAACAGTCACTCACTATGTTGTTAAATGAAAATATCTAAAAACGAACGTTTCTTTGTCAGTGAGTTTGCATTCCACTTTAGTACCAATGTATTAAAAATTCTTTTTTTTTAGTATAAATAGCTAAAATATACAGACCATATACTGAAATAATAACGTAGGTTACATATATTTCTACAAAACACATTTAAAAAATCAAGAACAGTTTTATTCGTTTCAACATTTTCAACTAATTACTTACAAAAGTTTGTTTTGAGCTTTGTAGATTTGTTGTTATTATATTATGTATCGACCGTGTTTAGGTAAAAGAGAACAACCCTCAAATAACAAATTTTACAGGAGGCACAAAAAGTGTGTTTTAATGATTTATAGTCAAAGTCATATTAACACAAACTTGAAGTGCATGATAACAAATAAGTTCGTGTTTCATCTTTCTGATCTGATAATTAAGAAAGTTATTTAAGAAAAATCATTAAAATTGACGTTTGATGCTTTTTCCTTTCCATACAAACTTAGTAGATCGTTCTTTCTTCAAAATCTAAAGCTAAATTTCGATAATAATTCGGCATTTTTGACTTAATTTCTTTTGACAGAACGTGTGTTTAGTTGTGTACATTGTGATTCTTAAATAAAAGCATTAAACTGAGAGTTACGCTCTTTTACATAAGCACGGTCGATATACTGAGAATATATTCAGAATAAGGTAATAAAAAAATTATATTATATTATACTCTTCAAATATAAAGGTTTTTCACAAAAAAATGACAGATAATAAATAATTTCTTATACTAATTTATTTCAATAATATGGTTGTATTCAAATATAAATACAGTAATTATAATGAGGTTTCATATGTTTACGAGTAATAAAAATGCTGCAATTTGCTAACATGTTTTTATCGCAATCAGATTGAAATCTTAATAATATAAAAATACATTTCATGCATTTTTTCCATCGTTGCATTCGTATGAAATTACCATTATTATGTTATGCGAAGCATTTTGTATAGGATCGCTTGTTTAATCCCCCAAAGATAGTCATTACTGCACATTTAAATTAAAATGTACTTTACATAAAAGTCGACATAAGATGAATGAGAAATGTGAAGGATAATAATATATCAAATAATTTTACAACAGCCATGTATTATATAAGCCCCTAATGACGCGATGGAATTTTTTTCCGAACACATTGTATATCAGTAAAAGAATTATTAATAAACATTTAATAATAATGATTTTCTTTTGTACCTGTATGTACCGTTTTTCTATTAAAATAATACCACAGTTTTATTCGTAATTTTTCCATATAAATACAAAATCAGGTTCATCTATGAACACATTGCTATCATATCAATATACAGGTAAATCCCACTTTAATGAATTCTAAAGTGACGATTTTTTTGCAGATTCCAAAGAAATGTTCATGAAAAAGTGAACGAAACAAAATATGGTTTAAACGGAATAAGCGTTTGAGTATCACGTGGGTTATTAGTAAGTATTTTTAGCACGTGCTGATATTTTTAAATTAAATAATATAATTTAATTCGGCTTTTATTATTTAAAACAAAATTAATCTATTCGTTTAAATGATTTGTTTGAATCGAGCTTACATTAAAGCTAAACGAGTAAAATTTATATAAAATTTTTGTAGTATTTCGAATGTATAAACTTTTATTTAAAAAAAAATTCAATGAAATCGAATGAAATTAATTGTATTTATAACTCATTTACTAAAACAGTTGTTAGTTGATTTATTCTAGGCGTATTTATGTCATTTAACATGATTAAATCGGTCCTGATCATTTCAGTCTGATTATTAGAATATATAGTTGATATTTATGAATGCAATGTGTTAATATTACCATCGTCTCAAAACGAATGCAGGCATAGGAGCGCGAAACGGGCGAGAGTCAGCCAAGTCTGTACATAAACCATCATCTCCGTGCAAAATTCATATTTCGCCTGCAACTATTTAAACTCGTTTTCGCTCCTCCGTCTTCCAATACAAGTAAAAACACATCGAACGAGCCGCCACGCCATGCCGGCGAAGCTGCTCACGCAACGGACCCAACCGACAAACATTTCGTATCAATTTCTCAAAGATATCGCATTTTAAAATAGATGTTATCTCAGGATTTGCCACTATCAGTCTCAATATATACTATAACCTTCAGTTTAATGTCACACACTCACAATAAAAAGCTTTATATCAAAATATCAATTTCTTTATTTTTTATTAAGACTCGTTTTTGTGAAGACGTTTGTAATATTTATCAACATACATACATTCTCAATGAAATGTTATTAAAATTGTAAGTAATATCCTTGTGAAATATACTTAATTATATCAAAGGTGTCTTCAAATCATTTATATCAGGGTGAAACATTTTATAAACTTCTTTAATTTAAAAATATATATATATTTATAGTAAATAATATATTTTTAATTTATTTTGAGATCATGTCTTGTCAAATATTCATTTTTTTCTTTAAATTCCACAAAAAATACATGTTATGGTTTAAAAATATCGATTTTAATTTATTTGAATGTGGCTCTTGGTCAAATTTTCATCATAAATGTTGCCCCCAGTCAATTTCATCCTCAATGTGGCCGACATCCAAAAAAATTCTCGCTCCTGATTTATATTATCTTTGGTATATTATTTTTTGATACAATTACACAAAACATACTAGTTTTTTTTCAAAATTTCTAAATATACGAGTATTACATACGAGATAGTAATCTCCATTAGTATTTCGAAAATAAACCTAAATAATTTATTCGAGCGTGCTTGATTTGTGATCAAAACTACAGGGTTTATGATGTGGTATGTATGAAGTTTATAGCCATAGTTCTATGTAGATGTGAATCTTGAAACCTAACAGAAAAATAAGAAAAAGTCATGTTAGTATTCGAAAATAAGATACTTTGAGGAATACTTGCACCAGTTAAAAAAACTAAGGATTTTACATCCATATTAATGCAGAGCTTCACGAAAAATTATTAGACCACAACAATATAAATGTATTGAGTGCGGCGAAATACAGATAGGTGGGTCATGTCTAGAGCTCTCAAAAAGATGTTTGAAGAAACTCCAGTGACCACATGGTACGTTGGTCGTTACATGAGAGAAGCAAAAACGGTAACGAGAGACGCGATATTTTAAAATGTGAATGACTGGAGAGAGAAATCGCGGGAGACCGAGAAACCCGGAGGGAGTTTGTGTAGTCTGTGATGGACCTGAATAGATTGATACGCCATAATAGTATTGATATATTAATAAATATGAAAGATATGGTATTTACTACATTTTTTAAAACGGAAAACCACTATATATATTGAAATAATAACATAGAAATTCCTTTAAATATCTTCTTGAGAGCTCTAGATTCATTATTCCAACTAATAATATGAGCAATTCTCTTGGGTCTCCTTATCCTCAAGACATTAAATATGTTTGAGTTTAAATTATATGATTAACTTAGCGTTAGTACGTATATAAAATTTTTAATTTTCTCTATTGGTTCAATTATTCTTCGAAGTACCTTGTTTTCGAATACCGGTAGTGTTTTTATTTTTTTCTTCGAATTTCACATTCAGACATAACTATAAGTTTTATGGTCATATTATAAACTCATAAATCAATTTTCTTTGCTAAGATTTTGGACATAAATAGACTTTTCAGTGCAAAAACCGTGGCGCTTTTGCTTTTTAGCCTGCGTGCAAACTTCAGGATCACCACTTCTTTTTATATATGTTATTTAGATGGTGAAGTCTTTTTACACGTGGAATTGCTTAATAATATGATTCCTTGTCAGTCAGTTTTTTCAACATTTAAGTATTTGGTCTTTTCCAAATTCACCATTTTTTATAAACTTATATTTTTTACAATATTTTCACTACACATTAGTAACATACGAGTATATTAAAATATAAAACACAATTAGTTATTTCATTTATTACTCAAATCATTCAAATGAAACTGAATTCGTTTTCCATGCAAGTTATCTTTATAACTAATTTGTATTCTCTCTGTAACTAGGAGTGGGCTGATAATATGTCAACAAAGGGCTCGTCTATTCAGTTTGCATATACAAGTATATGTTAGTTTACGCTGTACTATGAATAAAACGGGGTATTTTAAATCAGTAACACACATATGTTCACTCTCTCTCAATGATTGAGAAACACTAGAGTGAAACTGAACCAACGACAAACACATATATGGCATTGTTCTTTGGAAATCTGCGTACAATGATGAACAAAAATACGTTTTAAATGCGTATCATTGAAAGCATCGTTTACTAAAATGTTCTTATGAACGTTTGAAAGCAATATATGTAATATGTTATTTACATGGCGTATATTCTGAAAAAATATCAGCAATGTTTCTTTTATTATGTATCCAAAATAAATGTACAAGTATGTTACAAGGAAATTAAAAAAAATAATCTTTTGTTTTTTAATACTTTTAAACTGTCTACCTTCTGAAATTGTGGCATAATACTGACTTGATCTGAAAATATTTCTTATGTCACTCTCGTAGTTGAATGGATAGTGCATCCAACTCATGAGTTAAGGGTCTAGGGTTCGAATCCCATAGCTGACGAAAATTTTACAGGGTTTTATTCATGTACATTTTAAAACTAGGGTGTGGACCAAATTAGTTTAGCTAATAACTGAAAATAATTATATTACTCATAAAAAAACAGTTGAAACAATCTTCACATTGTGGAAATCCATATGTTTTGTTTCGGAGCGGTAATGGTTGAAAAAAATATTTTTTATATATTTGAATTTACCTGGCGGAAAGTCAATTTTGACTTGTTTAGCCCATCCCTGTCTGTAGCGACTAGGTGTGAGAAGTAGTGTAGTATATAATCGTCTACCAACATTGAGTCACAAATCAAAATAGACATTTACATTAAAGCAGAAGGCGAACATCTTACCTGAATGTGAAATACTCGTACTACAAATAGCCAAAGGGTGGGTGAAGTGTAAAGTGACACATTGTATGCATATACTAGTATTATTATGAACCGGCTAGCACTTTCTTCATACTAGCGACAGCCATGAGAAATCGACGAAATTATTTTAACTTCGTGTTTTATTCCACGCATCGAGAGCATCATGCATCTAAATCAAGATTATATAATCGTTTCTTGGAACAACTCCGGTAATAAGATCCAACGGTGAAGAGAGAAGATAAAATATAGCACATAACGATGATTATTACGCTTCATTAGGCAGCGATCTTTTAATCCTTACACTTTATGAATAGACAGGTATAAGAAATAGAGCAATGATCTCATTCTAAAAAATACCAATAGTTTATTCACCTTCATAAAGTCAATAGTGATATTCATGACCAGTATAGATACTGAAAGTACGTATAACAGTGATTAAAACCACGTATGAGGTCAATAGTGATAGGAAAAGAAATAAATTGATGAAATAATCGTTTGTTTACTGAAAAAACAAGTTTCAAAATATACAGAATTTATAATTTTACATAAAGCCTAACGGAGAAACAAGAAAATGTCATGCAAGTATTCGAAAATAAATTACGGGGAAGAATACTTGGATCAGTTAAAGAAAACCAAGGATTTTATATCCGTACTAGCTGAGCTCCGCGAGCAATTTAACTTCAACATACTCGTAGTGAATGTTTTGAGAGTAAAGAGACACAGATAAACGGCTCATGTTGTAAGGTATGATTAATCTAAAACTTTTAAGAAAATGGTTGAAGGAGCTCCAGTAGGCGCTCGACTCGTTCGTCGTCCCAGAATGAGATGGGCCGATAACGTAACTAAATACGAGTATACAAACATGTTAAGTGTGAATGACTTGAGAGAGAGAGAGACTTGGAGGAAGGTTTTGCAGTCAGTCAGTGCCTTGAATGGATCGTAGCGCCAATTTGTGTAATAATATTTTTTTATGATAATAGCTTCTGACCGTAGAAAACATCTGATTTTTAGTAAGTCGTTGCGTATTATCGTAAACTAATTTTGTCAGTTACGATAAAATTTTTGTCGTTGGTAAAACTTGCAGTTATTTACAATTTTGGTATGCACACGGATTATTGATAAATAAAATTTCTTTCATTACAACATTTTTTTAATAACTTGAACTTGTCAGTATTTTTTGTGCAAAAAAATATCAAAGAAGTTTTAATAACAACAATTATTGAAATTAAGAAACTATTTCCCAAGTCCACAATTTTTAATTCACTGTAAAAATAACAAAAACTTTAAAATAATTCATGCGTTTTTTACTCTATTGATTTTTTTACTATTCGCATCAAGAGAAATCAATAAAAATAATAACATAGTATTGAAATTTATTATAATGTCCGGTTCAATTCAATAGTAAAAATGCGGCAACATTCACAAATTAATCTTTTAAAAGGCTTCGGAAGCCAGCTTAATTTGACGGGTATGATACGTACTCGTATGTCTCAGTCGCCAATAGATTGTTGACTTTTTTATTTATCGTGATCACGTCTTACCTACGTACATAAAAACCAAAGCCAGCCTATAACAAACAATGCAACCATTGTACGTAAACACCGTTCCGATAATTATGAGTAATGATAAAGCTTTTTAGAGGCTTGAAAGCGATAGAATAGGATGTAGAAAAGCTTTAAGCGAACAATTCGTCCGAAATATAGGATATTAATTCAGTATTTTCTGTATACCAATGTTTATCTTTATGAAAAACATAAAATGTGAATGAGTTATTAATACCACCTTCACTATGATGGTTTAATTGTAATTAAACGTTTATTTAAAAAACATAGCATTCTTAATCTATTTATATCTTCAATGTTCTCAATACTATTTCGTATACCAATACAGAGTAATATATAAAAAAAACAGTTTTTGTCATCAGTAAATTGTATTACAATAATATGTATTATATGTAAAATCATAAATAATAAGTATATGTTCAAGATAAATTTTAAAAATATTAAAATAAAATCAATTATCCATCCAATGAGGTATAAAAAACATGCTAATACTTTTTAAAGCGAAACATGAATCATAAGATGAATTGTCTGTAGATCGATAAAATAATCGAATGTTCAGGGTAAGATGTCTATTGTTAAATTCGAGGACAAACGGTGACTGACTGAGTGACGGATGGAGCTTCATAAAAGATCGTTCATTTTTGTTAGCCTTGATAAAACACATTGTTATATGCAACACATCCGATAAAGCTATAAAATACGTGAAGCACTGGTTTTAAGTTACGTATTCCGAAGCTAACTTGACCATTTTCGTTAAGTTTAAATATTGGATTATATTTTCATTGTTCGAAAAAATATAAAACATTGAAACAATTTATTCGTTGTCGATATTTATAAATAAATGCCTGGAGTCTATAATAACTAATGGCATGTTATTATACTCAACATTCAAGTAGATTAAAAAGAAAATTATCCTATGTTTGAATCTCCAACATCTTTATACAAATGAATAAAATTTAAGATAGACTAATATATCTCAATTTTGCCAAACATATTTACATAATAATATTATATAATATTTAAACATCTCAATTTGTATCTGTTTTTACTAACTGAAACATTATATATAATAGAAAGAAAAAAATTATATACTACCTCGCAAATATCTCCATCTTCCAGTGTTTAAAAAGTACGAGTATATACCCTATTTAGTTTGCACAAAGAGTTTATTTATAATTACGATTTACTACATCTGCTCTTATCATTTTTAACCAATTACCCTAATTTTGAAGGTTTTTTATATTTGATTATTAATCATAATATTTAAAAAAAATGTTTAATTACCGGTTTATACCGAATTATTTTTCATTTAATAAGTATCTCTGTTCTTACCATTTAAAATTAGCCTTATTAAGTAGGCATTTTAAATCCTTTATCAAAATGTTTATAACAATTACTTATAATAATATATACTGAAAAGAAACATTTTAACCAAGTTAAAGCATACATTTATAAATAATTCACCTTTTTATAATTCATCCCAAAAAATATAACGCTTTATTTATGACAACTATCAATTATAGTATTTTGATAAAATGCCTTGCCGCTTAGAGAGATCGAAAAGCTATTGTGAGACCGTTTTCTCATAGACAGCTGGAGGTATATCTAACGTTAAGACTTGATCGCCGCTGGCTAGAATGCATCACATGCACGATATCTCATGACCACATTATCATTAACCCACGCGTAGAAAACCCAGATTTTTATTAAGTCAGAAGCTAATCGTTCTAGGATTTGATATAAAAACCAGCGTAGTGCTCACTATCTAATATCCAAAAAAATATCGGACTTAATTGTTAGAATGTTGAAACGGAACACAGGTAGATGAGAAATATCCAAATAATTACTGCTATAAAGCATACATATAATAGTAAAAAAACGACAAATCGAAATACAATCACCTTACATAAATTGTAATGGACACATTGCATTGATTACTATGTGGAGACTTTAATGCAGAGTCAAGACACAAACACTCAATCCCTGATAATCGTTATAATAAAACTATCATAATTATACAACCAACGTGCAGGTAGTTCATACGTAATTAAAGTCAATTTTACAGAAGTCATCTTTATTGTGGTAAACGATTTACACGTATTCTTATAACCAATGAATAATCGTTCGTTTTATGACACTTCTTTCTGTTAGTGCAACATGTATTATATGTAGTATGTAATATTTTCAATATAATAAATAATATGTATATTTAAAGATTATGTATAGAAATTCACTTAATTTATAGCTTAATAAATATACAAAAATGTTTACTTCAATTGATGGTTTTGAATAAAAACGCAATAATTTTCAGCTAACATGAATTTTTATGACAGGAAAACCATTCTCGTATATATGTAAGCTTAAATAATTAAACAGAAATAGGTTTCAATTGATATTCATTACTTTATTCGGTTTGATTCCAATAATACGACTTCTCTTACAGTAAAGTAAGAAACTACAACTCGAAGATTTCAATCAATTTCGAATCATTCATCTTTTAATCTGACAAGTTGTTTTGGTTCGCAACGAGTCTTATCTCGACTCCATGGTCTGTGAGTTTTGCCTTGTGGGGGCTTAATGATAAACCCTTATTCACATTGAAGTGAGTGCAATGCAGAGGGCACTCGAGACCACTTCAGTCCACTCTACTCGGCTTGCTAACGAACCAAGAACGTACCGCCATTCTGACATATTTTCTTATTAAAAGCTTTCACATAGGTAAGGTACGAGTATATTGTACATGTGAAGTTAATATGCGATCACGAACCAAATCCATTACTGCTCATAAAGTTAAGGATATTGAAGAAAATTGTAGATACAATATTTTTAAGTACAAAGTCAAAAGTAAAATGCGTATTATTCTAAATCACTTTCTATATCTGAAAAAATATTATACTGCTATCCTACAAACCTTGTTAGTTAATAATTATTAAATATATATGAGAT
>JAPMAE010000072.1:1724-16347 GCA_036584705.1 Rhyacophila sp. 25_7 | reverse complement strand
GCAAATAAAAATTTTGAACTATTTTTTTGTACAATATTTTTTTAAAATAAGTTATTAAAATCATTTGATTTAATGAGAAAACTACAGTATTCTTATATGATACAATCTTAGTAGCAAGTAATAGTACGTAATTTGGTTAATGTAAATATATCATATTAAAACGCTCAAACTGGTGCTGATCAGATATGGCAGTGATTAAATATGACATTTTTATAATAGTCGGACTAAAAACGCAATATTATTTGTCGAATAACTTATGAGTAAGTATAGAATAAGAACAGGTGTTAAAAATATAATAACATCACGAGAACGTTAACTCACCGGTCCATGATCGTCAACGTAGAAAATGAAAAAATGTTTGTTCATTCATACCTGAAACAAAAAAAGACAATCAACTAATTGCAGATAACTGTGTGGTCAATTCAAACAAAACTTTGATTTTTTTTTAAAAAAAAAGCTTAAATTTAAAAATATATTGAATAAGTAAAAAGTTTGCACCTTTTCGTACCAAATCGAAATAAGTCATGGGGTTTTTATATTATTAATTTATATGTAAAAATTCTCTTTTAATTTTATTTGAAGACAGTTTTAAACGAGTAATACTTTTATTAGTTCAAATATTTATGTTTATTACGTAGCTCTATAAATTTCAATTGAAAAATGTATATAGAGAACTAACTATAAGGTTATACTTGTAACCCACATATTAACAAACGTACAACTATTTTAATATTGACGACATTTACATTCTCAAAAAACTACATACAAAATTCAAACGTTAGTAGTATATCTTAATCTCAAACTTTGAATGTAAAGAAATATTGAATAATGTTATTTTAGCGGTTAAATTTAAATTGGTCATGTTAATCAATTGTTCAGCAACCGATAGTAGTAGAAAAAATGTGATATATGACTACTCAAAAAATGTCACGGTGTCAATATGTTTTGATTAGTCATTTTGGAAATAAATATGTAACATAGTTATTTGATTGAATTTCTACCGTAAAAATTACTAATTTTATCAGCAAACATTCAATCTCCTTTCACTTTACTTTACACCTAACAATCAAAAATATCAATTACCGAAACAATTGGTTCTAACTGTCAAAGACTTTCTACTCATTCTAGTTAGTTGGCTCAACAAATACCTTACGAATATTTTTTAGCTACACTATGACTCTGATTTCTGCCCACTGCATGCAAGAAGAGAGCGGATAGGTATTAATTAAGTGCTACAAGATACATCGTTATACTTTATATAATAAAAGAGTCGCATCGTTATTAATTTGATTATTTTGATATTACTATGATGTTTACGGAAACTTTCTTTATTCAACTAGACAGACGCAGTTTTATTTGAAATCTATTGAAAATGATACATATTAAAAATGAAAACTTTATTATTTATATTGTTTGGTCAGTATATTATATAATAAGATTCATGTAATTATTTGTCGTGTATGCAGCAATCATAGAATAAATAAAATGTTATCATTTTAACACTCCAATTTACACTATTATAATAAAGTTTTTTATAAAAAATATACATTTAATAAATAAAAGTCCAGTTTTATATACTTTTATATTAAATATATTTATGTAAAAAAAAACAATTCGGTTTTTCGATTAAGATATTTTCGATTGAAATACAAAAAATATGAGATATTTGTGAATTTTTTTAACAGACAAAACTGTCGATAGACTTTATTTTAAAAGAATATATGTAAAACTGAAGTTCAGTTTTATATATAGTGGCCTTCTCTAAAATAATTACTTTTCACACGAAACTGAAATCAATACAAATTATTCAACTCACTTGATAAATTATATTAAAACAATAAATAGGTAGTTAGTAAATATAAAATTACTGTTTTTAATAGACTATAGTTATGTATATTGTTTAATTGTGATTTCAAATTGTGAATGTGAAACATGAAGATTTATTATCGGTATACTGATTGATAGTGTTGTCATTTTAAACATACTATTTTGCGAAACATCGCTGATGAAAATATTATTTTAAGAGAGACCTATATCCAGTAAACGCTGCAAATACAGACCTTTTACTTACATAAAATAAAAAAGCCATTATCGGTATAAACATCATATGACGATAAAAGTTAGTTTAAATTGCTAGTTAAAACTAGTTAAAATTGACCCCAAAGGGTTAAATTAGTTACTAGAAATTATGATTACAACAAATATGAAAACACTTTCTTTTACATAATTTATAATGAAACAAAATCAAGAAATAAAACGAAACCTCGATTTATTAAATATATTTTGTATAAATACGTAAATATAAATACAGTGTCATTATTTCAGTACAATGCCTTCCACCAAAGATCGAACGCAAATAAATTGAGTTATGACTAGTTTAATTCAATCGAAAAAAACTGTCAAGGCAAAAATAGTAACTTTAAGATCCTTAGACATGGTTTAAGAAAAACTTAAGTCTGCATTTAAAGGAGATTACTATGTCGAAAATGGCATACGAATATTTTGTATATTTTTTTTAACAATGACTATATTTTAATATACCTCACATCCCACATTTTTTGCACTGGCAATTTACGAGAATATATTTGTATCTAAAAGGAAAACTACATAGTGTCGAAAATGGGACATTTTAACTATGGTTGTTCAAAGTCGTTATGATGTTGCTTCGCTTGAATAAATAATATATAACATAGTGTAATATTCCTTTCGTTACATTATTTTCTAGTGTGATCACAACATAATTGATTTTATCATTGGAAATAGCATCACAAGATATACTATACCATGTCAATATATTAATTTTCCCATAAATTGACATAGTGTAGTTACCTTCCAGGTACAGAACTATACTCACAATATTTAACTGAGATAGTATTCTCATATCTCACTCTTCAGGCAAATGAGTTTCATTCTCAAACTACTACATTAGTCATGTATTATATTAATGATATAAAGCTTAAAGACATTTCAACAATTATTTTTTATTTTTTTATTTAGCATAATGAATATATTTTGCAACCCTACATCATTTCATTATTTACGAGCCCGCGTAAGGCACTTAACAATTCTAAAAAATAACCTGTTGGTTTTACTCGGTGGATAGCATTTGTTTCATAATGAATGGTATTGTCTGTGATATCTGATGGTCACCAACCATAATGCGACAAACAATAAAATTATAATGTGTATGTTTTAATAAACCAACTTTTTTTGACCTGGAAACAAATTTAATTCTAGTAAATCAACGAAACAAAAATTGTGTTCGCATGCAGCAATTCAAATAATGACTTCACTACCATCATTCGTTATTGTAAGCCAAACTATCTATAACTATTTACTGTTTTTTTTTAAATATAATCTTTATCAAACTTACATAATATCAACTACTTTGTGTGTAATCAATTACGTTTAAATTAAAGCTTATTTAAATTCGAAGTATTTTAATGAAATGACCTACATGACATATTCACAGTGTTTAGGTAAAATAGATGTCACAGAACAAATTATACAGGAGGCATAAAAAAACATGTTTTCATGATTTTTAGTCAAAGTCACATTAACACAAACTTGAAATGCAAGATGACCAATAAATTTTTGTTTTATTTTTTGACTTGGTAATTAAAAAAACTCATTAAAGAAAAATAATCAAAATTTAGTATTTTTCTTTCCAAACAAACTTATAGGTCGCTCTTTTTTTCAAAATTTAAAACTGACTTTCGTAATAATTCGGCATTTTCTGCTTAACTCCTTTTGACGGAAAGTGTAGTAAGTTGTGTACATTGTAATTTGCAAATAAAATCATTTTTCAAAAAACGAGGGTTACGCCCTTTTACCTTAACAGGGTCAATATATTGTCAAATTTAAGATTTTCAGTGCAATACGATGAAGCTTATTTCCTTATGATTGTGTCAATATTAAAACAAAAGCACGCATCATAAAATACAGTGCTTAGTAAATCTACAGCCATTTATATTTTAAATTACAGTTGCGAGATTAGAAAGTATGTATATTTTTTAATTAATTTCCAATCAGTCAATACTTTTATACATTTAATTCAAAACTACTAGCTTTTTATGTATAGTGTTTTGCATTTCGCTAAAATTTAAGACATTAAACCATCATCGTCATTGAATTTAATACTAACTTTAAAACCCAATAATTTATAAAACCGATAGTATTTGATATGATTGACGATTGAAAATTTACTGTAATTTAATTTTCAAAATGTCTAAAACATAGTTCTTAAATATATAAATATTCCAATTTTGAAGAAGGGTTTCTTTTGTTAGATATCATTGATTGAATAATGTAAATGTGAAACTACTTAAAATAAACCAACAAAAAAAGATTATATTTATAAATAAAATTGGATCTTTTAGTAGTATTAAATGTTTATCAAGAAACAATTTTATTTTTATACAAAAAAATAAGGAGGACGTATTATTTTTGTTGTTAACATAGGGAATATCAGTATTTTCTGATCAATTCAAACAAATCGTATAGTATTTATTAATCTTGAATAAAATTAAATGTTACTTGACGACAAAATGATTGATTTCTCCAAATGATAATTGTTTGTTAAAATTTTACGGCATATTGACAACCCATAAAACTGGCGGAGAAATTTAAATTAAAGCGGCATTTCAAACGCCTTTTTTATAATTGCAACAAGATACATACTAAAATATATACCAATTGAATTAACGCCTTGATTGAGCAAATAAATCTTGCGCAGATCACTTATAAAATCCGGATTAATTTAGGCCACTACCTTTTCTATTGATGTATGGGTGCCAACAATAATTCAACAGATCAAAACAAAAACTAATTGCCGTGTTAAATATCAAGTCGAAACGAAACAGGAAGAAGCGAATACGTAAGTAGGACACCTTTTTTGTATTACAGAAGTGACGAATCTAGAACGGAAGAGAACATTGTATTCAATTACATCTAATATTTATCTTGAAGTGCTAAAACAAGTTTTTTAATCCATTATTTCACTTTTTCAATTTGCTTACAAACGTTCTAGACACACTTGACACTTAAAAATGATTAGTTTCACTTACACTTTCACCGAAAAATATTTTGATAAATAATATTTCACAGTGAAACTATTTTTTCAGCGAATGCATGATATTTATAACAATTGTGCCATTCCAGCTAATATTAAACTGATTTACATAATAATAAACCCTGTTAAAGAAGCAGGAATGTCAGTTGTCCTTCATCAAAAAACATGGAACTTACTTGCCAGTACCCAAATCATACCAATGACTACCATTCAATCAAATAATTTTTGATTGTAGTATTCTTTTAACATATTTCTAATTTGTGGATGTACGTAGTCAGTCTAGAGGTAGAATAGTGTATTATATTTTTATGTGTATACAAAATCGATTAGAGATACGTATTTTATAATATTTCATATAAAAAAATTGATTTTTTCATAATAATTACATTACAATCAAATGTCGACATATTCCACTTGAGTGGAACCAAAAACTAAAAAAATATTTGTCTGAGTAAATTATTCAAAATAAGTATGCTTTTTATTTGAACATATTAATTTTTAGAGCATTTTATTTTAGTTTGTTTTAAAATTACGTAGTTATTATTACTGAACATTGTATTTTTATAAATATCTTATTTTGCTAATAGCTTTCGTTATTATGAGCATATTTAAGTTCAATATTATAACGTCTACGGTATAAAAAAAATATAAAATAAACAATGAATTTACATTAATTTATATAAAATTACATAAGTGTTTAGTATTACTAATCGATTTTATAAAATTAAGTAGTAACGTATTCTTAGTATTTGATAAAATTACAACAAAAAAATAAATTATTAAGAGAAAATATTTTTCATTATAGAAGAATTGATCAATGATAGAATTATGTAAGATACTGAAAATATTAACTACCTAGCTTTATTTTCATTATTTGTGCATAATTTTAGGGATTAATCTTAGTTGGATGAACGAATAATATATTATGTAAAAAACTAAATTCTATTTCAATTAATGTTGACAATACTAATTATAATTTAAAAAATTAGATATGTATTTATTAAAAACATATATTGATTTTCCAAACATTATTCACACCATTATTTTTATACACTATCGCAGTTTACAAAAAAAGTTTTCAATCATGTTGTGGTACTTAATGACAATTATTTAATGAGGATTCAGAAATGGCAGAAGTATTGTTTTTCACACGTGCATAATTATTATTACAAGTAATATGTACACCTTTTAATTAACTATTTAAAATATTTCTTCTCTCAATTTGATATTTATTCCTTACAAAGCATAGCAGCATAACATCCACTTATACTCGTATGTACGCGTATACGCGAATCTGCCGGCACCTTGTATTAATCAAATATATGCACAGTACCTCTCGTTTGCACTCGTTAATACTCATAAGCCGCGTCTCTCTCTTACAAGCTACCGAATGAAACGCCCCTTATTAAGATCCGCATGCTGCTCACTTTAATAAGTTTTAAACAATTATTGTAGCATCCATCTCACTTCTACGCATGAATTTATATAGTGCCATACCATTCAAGTTAATATTTTAAACATTTTTGTGGGTCCAAAGAGTGGCGAGACAATCATAGCTCTATAATATAATTAAATAGCAGCCCGTAATATTACATTGCGATATAAGTAAAAGGAATGAGTTTACTTCAATTTTTAAATTTGGATTAAGTTTTTATGTTCATGTATGAGCATATATATGCTTCAGTACCCTAGAACTGAACTATATTAAGTCATATATCCCAAACTTTACAGTACAGCTAATAGCATTAAAGGATTTAATCGTTTTTTATTCCAAAATTAAGATTCACTATATATTCTTTAAAACGCAATATAATAAAACAAATGAAAACTTCGGAGTTAATACAGTTCGGTTCCAGGGTACTGTATGGAAAGAAGCCTGGAAGAGAGAACAAGAGAGGATATATACGAGTATGAAGAGAGAGACAGAGACCACCCCGCAAGGCTATACGACTTTATTATATGAGGGGTGTATTTCCAAAATGAACTTATTCCACTTCAACAAAATTTTGGCAAAGGCCAAAAAAACTGTTTACAGTGTTGATATTACATATTTTTTGTTATGTCCATTTGTAGTGTAAAATACAATTTGCAATGGAGATAACAAAAATGTATGTAATATCGACACCGTAAACGGTTTTCTGGCGTTTGCTAAAAAATTGTTAAAGTGGAATAAGTTCACTTTGGAAATTCACCCCAAATATAATATATTATAAATCAAAAGTAAAATTAGTTGCGGCAAAATTTTATCTACTGCGATGAAATAGAGAATTATTATATAAATAAAATGAATGCACATTTTGTAAGTTATGGGCTTCATTATTATTTTTATTGGTATATTCGCTACAAAACGCAGGATTAAGTAACATAACAGTGTATAGATTTATTTGATAGATGTTTTCTACTAATTACAATATTAATATTAGTTTATTTATTATTAAAACGTTTTCATGTCTTTAACAAAGACAAATGAAAAATATTTAAAATTTGAAACCACCTACGTTATAAAAACCAAATTAACAGACTTACAAACAGAGAATGTGTCCAATCAGTCACCATATCTTTTTGTAGATAGAACTAAAATTATTATACAAACTTGTAACAGGACAAAAAAATGTTTAGAAAAAAAAAAAACAAAAAATATTGCTTTAGTACGAGTATGTTAAATCAAAATGTATTTTTTTCATCTTGGTAATTTTGATTTCACTTAGCAAACAAAATGTGAACAAGCATCTTCGTGGTATTAATTTCAAGACAATTTCTAATATGCCTCAGTGGGCGATTTTCAATAAAAACTACGTTTAAAGCATTAATGTATATAAGTTAGTTGTGTTGTTCAAAGCATTCAGATATTTAATATATTTTCATATCTTAGGATATATAATGGAAAAGCAAACCAGAATAAATGTAACACGCAATAATTTAGACGGCATGGTTAATTACACGTAGCATATTATTGCAAATTATAATGATCTCGTAATAACTGCGTGCTGTTTAATAACCAGTATGACCGAGTAATTAATTTGTCGTGAAATCGGCTACCCTAGTTCATGTTCGGCAGGCTGCATTGATGGGATTCACGTTTCCGAGGCGGGTAGCTTTTGCCCGAGTTTCAACATCAGCCGCTTGTCTTTCCGGATACGAACATTTCTTGTAAATCCCGTTTGGTTTTTACTACAACATAATGCAATGCGAATTCAAACGTGTACCCGTGGCGTCTTTCTAGCAACATCATGTTTCTCAAAATATTTTCCATATTATCAAATTTATCATATAATTTAATACACCTTATTGAATTAAATTTAAGTTAAAGACAATTCTGCTACTCACATATGAGTCTGTATTGTCGAATCTCAACACCGAATTTTTATATAACGACAACAATCCAAAATTAAAAAAAATATATTCTCTTTAAATTTATCCATGTTTTAGTCACTAGATAAGATTAAATAATCGTAATTAAAAACGACCTAACTCGAATAGTTACTGAACCTAATCTAATATTCAACGTTTTTACCTAATTGATTATATTGGAGACTATTTCCAAGCGTAAAACGTAAGCTTAGTGTATTTATCGCAACAAACTTAGTAACGTATTTACTTAATAAGCTAACTTCGCAATTTTAAAAAAACTTGAGCAGACAGATAATCGAGTCTATAAAGTGTTAGTTTATTCATATAGCTAACAAACAAAAAAATATCATTGTATATTTGTAGTTAAAATAAGAACACAAAAAGCGAAGCTTTTTAGTAACAATTATTACGCGTAAAAAGCAATTTTTATAATTGAAAGATTCATTTCATTTTAGAGCACATGTATCTAATACGCACGCATGAATTAAATAAAAACAATAAAGATCATAAGCGAGTATCATT
Organism: Rhyacophila sp. 25_7; assembly: GCA_036584705.1. NCBI lineage: Eukaryota > Metazoa > Arthropoda > Insecta > Trichoptera > Rhyacophilidae > Rhyacophila > Rhyacophila sp. 25_7. The sequence continues at coordinate 7,403 of JAPMAE010000072.1, read as the reverse complement.
TTAAAAGCATTTTCTGTTTAAATTAACTGTTATTTTACAATGTGAACCCTTTTAAAAGTATCTTTCTTTCTTAAAAATAGAAAACATATAGAATAATAAATGGTTTTATTTTTATTTTTAATTTATATGAATGTCTCATTCAAAAATATAATTGCACATAAATATCATTTAAATAGTGTTAAAATGGGTTGTAAAAATATTCAGGATTTGAAACATTAAACTGAAACTGAAGAAAAAATTGAAAATTACGCACACGTTTGACATATAGTGATATTTTAAAACTTTTTTCGTATATGTAGGTAATTAATATAATAAAAAAATGTTTAATTGCCTAGATTATAAAAAAAATACATTAAAATAGCTATACAATTTAGTATATTTTCATATACGAGTACGAGTATGTTGATTTTAAAAGTAATGCGAATTAGTCGATTAAGCAAATAATAACGTAAACTTGAAATAAATTAAATAATATAATGATAATTAAATCATTATATTCGTTTAGTTAATAGTATAAAAATGTGAACGGTAATATAAAAAAATCATGTAATTTCTCCACAGACGTAAAATAAATTTTCATATAAAAGTAATAAATCTTCTATTGTATAATCCATTACAAAAACCACAATGTTATTTGACAAGAATGGAATCCAATCAGTGACATTTTCTTCTTCTTGAGAAGCGGCGTATTTATAAAAGTGCGCGCGCATCTCAGAATTATAACAAATCAACGAAGCGCATGTCAAGACCACCAGCCGATTGACAGCGAACGGTAATTGAAAGGTTGCCTATGATTGTCTGTGGAAAGTTTGTACAACTCAGTCAGTACGTATAACATACCGAATTCAAAAAAATGCTAACATGCGAACTTCGTGTACGTCCATGTACAATGTTAGTTCTATTCAAGTACATTTTATATTTCTATTTAACATTGACCTATAGAATAATAAATCGATGTGAAATTATTGACATTGATTAGTTTCAACGGAACATATTGTTCCTTGATTTCAATAAAGCTAACGTCAATCTAAGTTATTAATTTCAATAAAAATATAATAGTGATAGCTTTAATAAGAAACTGGCAATTGAAAACATTTTTTTATTAAATTAATAATCTCTTTAGATCGAAACATATTCGACTAAAATATATGATCTATGTAATTTTCTTGTATCATACATAATGTCACAACCTGACAAGTGTGATTTTTTAACAAAAAATAGAACTTTATAATATTATTTTCTAAAGTATATTGAATGTTTCTTTGTCATGACATAGTTTTAGTGATCACATTATAGTCATGTCGCTGCGATTTCATATTTAAAAGCATGCAAAATATTCAAATTTGTCTAGCAAACTAAGTTTTAAGTTGTGCGAGTTAGCTCGTTTTTAGCACTTAATCGATTAAATGAAGTATTTATAATTTACTTGATATTTTTGTACGTACGAGATAATTTTCAGAAAAATATACTCATATAATATAAGTTGTACTTTTTGAGGAAAGAATTAGATATTCACAACATGAAGTATTTTTTGACAGATTGATACAGTAATATATATATATCGAAAACTCACAGTAAATCTGCGGACAGTACATTCACCTATCATTCCAGATGTTACGGGTTAAAATCCCGTGGATAGCAAAAATTAAACAGATGTCTTACAATTGAAAGTAGAACATTTACCAAGATGGTTAAGCTAGTTATTAAGTGTTAATATTAGTAAAATAATTTCCCAAAGAAACTATTACAAAGTGAATATCTTTATAATATATTTCGGATTTTACTGGTATAAATAATGTAGCATATACTATTAATAGTTGAATTGTTCATTTGAAATTGAACATAAGTAAGATGAAAACAAAATTTCAAGTATCCTAACACAATACATAAAATAATATAAGAACTCACTTGATTCTAAAACGATTGTAAAAAGCATTCACTATTAATTTGTTTTTGACTGTAAAACGGTTGACTGAACTCAGCTTTAAGCTGGAAAGTCGTGCGTGACGAGAAGATGATTTACCCACGCAGCTAGTTTTAAAAAAAATCATTAAATATATTGTAGAGAAAAAAACAATTAATTTACTACTTTCTACGGCTAGGTGTGCCCAATACTTTTGACAAGAATTCCGTTTAATCACAAAAGGATTGTTTTTGTAGCAAAATTTGGTCTAGTTTGATTTGATACCGGACGGTGATTTCATTATTTGATATGAATCTTTACACTTCCGCACTAAATTAGAATATACTCGCACATCTTGAATTGATTTTCAGTCAAGACATCCATACGTGTGTATAAGGTATTATGTTATTAATACATCAAAACTACCGCCAAATACTTGTTAATCCAAGCAAGACACTATAGGAAACGCCGTAAAAATCATTTTGCCTTGATATTCGATCAAATTTTATGTCGTTTTTTAAACGATACTCGCATAATGTTCTGCGAGCGTATCTGGAGGTTGGAAATCTCTGATATAACCAATACGTCTTTGCGATTGTCAACAAAAAAAAATCTTAATTAAAACCTGATTTTGTTACAGATATTATTAAATTTTAAGCATGCTGAACGATTATAGCTTAATAATATAATTTAGAATCTGATAGTTACTAATCGACTTGCCTGGTATGCACAAAAGTAGTTACATGCGATTTGTAGCGGTCGCTTGTAAAACGTTTAATCATCATTAACTCATGACAGTTAATGTGCAAAAACAAAAAATATTCAATAGAACTGTAGAACACATTATCACAACCTCACAGTAATTGTGACGTCACTATTAAATTAAACGAACGAGTGCCCTTGTTTGCGGAAAACAACATCTTGTTATATAGAAACGTAGTCAGTAATTTGTTAGGTTGAGCATTCTTATAATTTGAGTGTACATTTGAATATAAAGCATCATGAACTTGTTGAGTCTCTAATTCTCATTTTTACTGAATATTTGTACTGAAATATTGTAAACAGTATTTATTAGGACTTTTATTGAAGATGAGTATCAAAGGTGTATTTTATTATGTATATACATATGTGTTTTATTGAGTTATTTCACAAGATACAGCGTTTCGACACATTCTTTCTTCAGCCCTTAAACTGAATTAATTAAATAGTATGCATATCATATAACGTTCTTTCTGACACTTAACTATACATATGCCCATAATATGTGTAATAATCGTACTATTTAGTAAGTGTTGTAAGTATTTATCCATGATAATAAATCAACAGATAACGAATATATTGTCTTTGATTCAAATTTTAAATCCACCACAAATAATTTTCTAAAAAATTTTGAAGACTTATCTTTAGTAACTTTTACTGAAAGTGTAACATGTTTTCAAATATATAAAGTCTGTTCTTATTTCCGGGTAAGTCGTCTTTGATACAAAGTTGAATATATTTAAGTATCTTTTTTTTTTCTTCTTTTAACCATATCCGCTCCAAAACGAAGCATATGGATCTCCAGAATGTGCAGATTGTTTTGACATTTTTTTTTCGTTTTATAATTGTCAATCATTATCTCAACCGTTTCGGGTTCGTGTTCTGGCGATACAAATGAATGAATATTTGAAAAAATTTGCAACCAGCACGGGTCAACGTTTAGCGTCATCCCTATTTATAGTCAACTTAGTATGCAAATCAATTGACAGCTTGTCATATATTTTTTAATAAACCATTACTTTTAAATGTAATATGCATCTTAGAAGTATATATCTAATTGCGTAATTTAACAACAATTCGTTTCTTTTGTTGAATCCGTTTTAACACAACGCTTCTTCCGCGTACTTAATCATTTATTATAATAATAATATTGTTTTACTACTACCACGTTATATATGGTAATAAAACAAATATAAAATAATATATCAAGCGATGTTAATTGACAACAGAATGCAAATATTACTGTTCATGTCGATAATTGTGTTAGGGATGCGTACTTTTATTGTGCGTATTAGAATACAAAATAATGTGAAAAATTAACAATAAATTTAAAATACGTTTCATCACCGTCCACTATAATGAATTTGTATTTTTAATATTGGCAACATTGAAATATGATATAATAATGTCGATTACAATTTCATTTATTCAAATATAGTTTAATAGAAATTATCGTGTAATGGGTATAGCAGACTAAATATTTCTCCATTTGTATTTCAAACCAGTATATGTATAAGTATAAATAATTGAGTTGATAGATAACTATCTACATAAATGTACTCGGGTGAGTTCGAAGGTGCCAAATCAGGAGAATAGGGGGGATGGCCGAGCAAATCGTACCCCAAATCCCGCAGTTTACCCATCGCCGACGCACCCTTGTGTGCAGGTGCGTTGTCCTGGTGAAAAATGATTTTTTTATTCTTTAAGCCAGGTCTTTTCTCGCAAATTTTGGCATCCAGCTGGTCATGAAGGTTCTACCTTTTTCAAGGCAATCAATTAAGGATCCCTTTCGCATCCCAAAACACGCTGACTAACTTTTCCGGCAGATGCGATCGATTTCGCTTTCTTTGGCGCTGAACCACCGTCATCCACCCACTTCTTCGACTGCTGTTTCGTTTTTGGAATGTAGTGGTAAACCCATGTCTTATTCATAGTGACAAATTGCCGCACAAAATTAGTTGCATCCTTATTGAATTGGTCCAAAGATTGCTGCGAAAATCTCGAAAAAATTGCGCATTTGCTTTTGATCGGCATTCAGCAAATGCGGCACCTATTTTGGGCAGAGCTTTTGCATCCCTGAATCTGTGTGCAAAATGTTTTGCATACTTTATTCTTATTCCTATAGCCTCAGCTATCTCACTCACCTTCACTCGCCTATCGTACAACACGATCTCATGCACTTTTTCGATGGTTTCCGGTGTGGTTGCAGTTTTTAGCTGTCCTTCAAGTGGGTAATCTTTGAGGGACGTGCGACCACGTTTAAAATCAGCTGCCCACTTTTTAACAGTTGACATGAAAGGATCAGAGTCCTCGTGAACTGTTGTGAACTTTGGATGAATGTTCTTAGGGGTTAATCCATCCAAAACGAAGAATTTTATGACCGCACGATATTCAAGTTTATCCATTTTAACGAAAAATGCGCAAGACATCTACTGCAAAAATTCGTATAAACAAACTACTTGAGAGAACAAGTTGAAACTTGTCATACAAACTAATAACTTATATAACCAGACGAAAAACATTTTTTTGCTGATTGGAACGCCATCTCTGTGTCATGCCGAAAACTTCTAGCTCTCAGTTATGGCAATCTATAGAATTTGTATGTTACAATATATACTCCTATGTTACATTTCAGAACGCTGTTTCACATGATGAAAACCCAAAATTATTATTATAAATGAAATTAAAGATAGAAAACATCTTTTACTAAATTTACATAATATATAATTAGGGAATTTATAGACATATTTATTAAGCTAACTTTTGTGATATTTACTCATGAACATTATACATATTATTTGTACTGAATTAAACTCGTCCACATTCAGTTAAAACAAATACTCGTGATATGCGATGCTAATGAAAAACTTAGACTATCATTAGATCGATTCTTAATGCACTCGCTTTAATATTATAGAAACGTTCCGGTCAATCAGGAACATATCAACCCTGAACAGAATATCGTAACGGGCTAAGAGAGATAGAGTAAAGTAACTGTTCTGCCAACCTGTCGATAG
>JAPMAE010000069.1:24437-36513 GCA_036584705.1 Rhyacophila sp. 25_7 | reverse complement strand
TTTAAAGCTGAATTTCGATAATAATTCGGCATTTTTGGCTTAATTCTTTTTGACATAACGTGTATTTAGTTGTGTACACTATGATTCTCAAATAAAAGCACTTTTCAAAAACTGATGGTTAAGCCCCTTTGCCTAAACGGGGTCGATATATTTTCAAATAACACATAATAATTTATTATACATTTTTTGTAGATTTTTTCTCTTAAAACAGCAAAATCGCACCGTAACTATTTTTTAATCACCGTAATTTTGTTTCCATCTCTAAATAAATGCAAAAAAACGATGATATTTTTTGTTTTGAATATGTACATTTATAAATAAAATACCTTCACGTTTTTTATTTTGAAGTAATGTGTGAAATTATTTTAATGTCATATTTACAATTAAATAAAAAAAAGGCCACACGTAGAAAAATTAGATTATATTTTGGAAAATTCTATGTTGTATTAAATTAAAAAAACATTTATTGTTTTCGTTTTTTACGTAAACATTACCCGGATATTTTTATTATAAATAAATAGTTACTCGAGCAAACCAAGAATATAAAGGTCGATTTGTTTATATTATGTAAGGAAGATATGACTTGAATCATTCCGGCAATTCAAGAGTGCATGTTATTGTACTGAAATTAATTGAATACATGGTACCGCTAATGCCAAGGTCACTTTTAATTCCAAAAAATGACCCACATTAACCTTTTTACGCTATTTCGTGAGAAACGTAATCTGAAACATGAATTAGGAGGCTTCTGGTAAATTATTCACTCGGAACGTGGATGTAAATTGATAGTTTATGGTTTCACTCTGCTAATGAAAAGTAAAAGATATCGATGACATAAGTACATACATTTAACATTAACGAACTTCCTTATATTCCATCGTTGGTAGTCAGTGTCAGCGATTTTTTCGTGAACTATTAATGTAAAATTTAAATACATTATTTGAGACATTATTTTTTTCTATTCATATTTAAAAAAATATTAGCAATAATAATATTAATAAAAAATACAGGTTTAATTTAATAATGCACTACCAGTTATTACTAGACTATTCAAATATCTCCTTAAACAATTTTATTTTTCTAAATAACATTATGGAGAATGATGTATTATTTATAATTATTGTAAAAACAATAATACTTACTACGAAACTATCCATTATAAGAACGTGCTATATTATACGACTAAGTGACTGTCAATTAAATATACTCATACATAGAAGAACCTTTCCATGGGTTTCAAAAAATGTCATTGTCTTTATCATAAATTGAATGCGTTATTTTATGTACGGCACAAATCAGTTAAGCTGCTTTTGTACAAAAAAGTCCCGTAAATACGTGAAAAATTCAACAATCGCAAACTTTGTAGAACTATGCGATAAAAGGGGATCGGATGGGGTCACGCAAACACCTTATTAAATTATTTACCTCGGACCCTCTGTTGAGTCTTAAGAAATAATATTCTCAGATAAAATCAATACTTAACTTTTATTTTCTCTGTAAATGATGTAAAGGTATTATGAAACATGTGATTTTGATATCTTTTGATATTCAGCGTATAATACATTTATCTTAAGTACACAATACAAGAGATAGCTGGGTTGATTTTGTCTACCGCCGTCAATCAAACGCTGGTTTTCATGTCCAATAATTCTTAGATGTCCATCGTGTAATTTTGTACAGGACGACTTTAATTATGGTTTTTAATATTTCACACGTTCAAAATTCCGTTTTTAAATAATTCTGGGTGGTTTTGCAAAGGATAGTCCTTAATATTTATTGCTTTGTACCATCATTTACTAAGTAAAACTGAAGTTTCAATTTAATGGTCTTTCGATTGCCGTGAACGACATGTATTATATTGCGTCTAATTATACAATTATATTATAATACCGTGAACCAGTTGTTTTGAGTTGATGCAAAACCTTTGTAAAGTGACAATATCGTATTTGAGCCGTGAGTTTTGAGTGTGTTATAAGTCATTTGGACACCTACCAAAAAATGGTCGAATTGATTTTTAATATATTTAGATTTAAATAGTCATACTACAATTCTTATTTTTCTCCTTATGGTTGATATGGATGGCCTGGCTACCTAAATCTGTTACTTTAGTTCAATTTTACTCAAAATTTTTCGGTATGCGGAGCAATATATTTCTGGGCCTTATTGCAATAAGTGCCTATTTAAAATATACTAATTGTTCAGTACGGGCAATAGTGGTTTGTTTCTATTAATATCTATGTAACCCAGCTCTGGGAATTATTTGTCGTGCTATAACTAACTAAGTGAATATAGGCACTTCTTACACTAAACAATCTCAACATCTGAATCGCGTATGTCAACATCGGTATTTCTTGATGTAAAATATTCTGAAACATTATTTTGATTAGGTTAGCTGTATTTTTATTTCATTAATATTAAACCAACTGTTGTAAACATTAAAAGTATCGAAAGAATGAATATTTTTAAATTCTTTCTGATACGTAACTCAAAATGGCCAAAATCTGACATGGCATTAGGCCCCAGATTTTATATCACACAATTTCCGCCAACACTTTCCACATTCCCCTGTAGGGCCCTTCATATTAGCTATGCCATAGTATGTACTCTAAAAGTTTTGTAAACGCTGCTTGTATGGTGTTTGCTAGTTAACCGTCATGGTATATTTTTTTAGCATTGCATACGATAAATATGAGTACTCTATCTGTAATAGTTGGTAAATAAACAACTTTAAAAAAGAAGATAGTTATTTATCTTGAAGCGTAATGAACTTTTTCATTAATTTATTACCAATAATTATGAGTAATACGATATGTTATTAAAACCGTTTATAATTTGATACGTTTATAATTCTTTTGCTTGAGATAAATGACATAAAATTAAATAGACACGCACAATGAATATTTAGTTCGACTGGAATAATTTATCGATTCATGCGCTTTGTCGCAATATGGTCAGTTGGCCGAAGATGAAATTGACTGCGTACACTTACGATGATAACGGGTAATTTAAATGCCCCATTGCAGTTGATTGCATCACCAAAAAGAAGATACATCCCACAGAATGTTGGTTCTGTCGTACCTGCACAATAAAACAGGTTTTGTAACACGGTGACCTGAAAGACACCATACGACAATCTTTCAAGTATCAAAAATACAATAAAAATGTTCGTGTATGTGATTTTCATGTAACCATAACGCTCAAACTATTAATCAATAACATTAATCTGAACAACTAAAATAACTCAGTTCCTCTAAAGTAGATACTTATTGAAGTAAATAAATTTAATTAAATATTTGGCCACTCTTAAATCAGTCGCTATAATATTTATTACAATAATTTTAACCTTTATAAAATAAATGATCGGTAAGATTAAAATATAAAAGCAAGTAGAAATACAAAACACAAAGCAAAATTAGCTGAGTTTTAATGATAAGAAGTGGCGTCTGTCATGGGCATGTAGCGATGAAACGCCAATGATGTAAGTGTCGTATCACGGTAAGTTAAAGGGTTAATGCACACATATATGAATATATAAGTATTTTCTTACTAATAATGAAGTTTAGTTTTATTACTGAATACAATTGTAAAGTAGCTCAGCGTTTCTCAAACATTTTTCATGACCTTCATTTCTTGCTTGCGAAAGATCAGTCTATAAATAGAATAACAGATATATTAATGTTTCTATGAAGAAGTTAGACAGTAAATTAAGTAACAAAGTAAATTTTGAAAAATCTATGGTGCAGGTTAGAAAGTAGGTTTCACATAATAACATCTGCGAGTACTGACAGGTAAGTTATAGTTCAATAAAATGGCCTTAGAATTTTTTGCTGGAAATTAAAAAAAATAGGGTAGCCCGGCACTTTGTTTTTATAGGCCAGTGCCGCATCACAGCTCAGCATTTGATCAGTATCGAAAATTTATGAAAATCTAAATATTTATACAATTAATTTGTGTAATTACTTAATCATAAAACCATTATTAGATAGTTCTACTTGAAAATATTTTATGCGAGGCTGGATCAAATAATTAGTTGTAAATCCCTTTTTATCTTTTCTATTTTTTTATTTGTCTATTATCAAATAAGAGAAATGATAAATCTCATAAAACTAAGGTAAAAAAAAAAATATCTTGTTATGTTTTTAATTATGTAACATATAAAATAAGCATTTTATTATTTTATATTTTTTTCAAAAAATTGCTGTTAAAACGTTTTACATTTTTTGTCATAATAATTTCAAACCAATATATATATTGCCATCTTTGAATTTGAGGCAGAACAATGTTTTGCATATTCGAAGTATGTATCTATACCTGCATTTCAATAAGACATAGTAGAACCACTAGAAAATAGATGTCTTTATATAATTGTAAATAATGATTAATCTTAAATAATGTTAATCTTTTAGGCAAGGAAAATACTAATACATATTAGAAAAATAGTAGAATTTAAATTTGAATGCATAACAAATTATATTTCTTATGGAGACAATAACGTTTTCATCCATAAATATGTACTCGTACATTATTATTATCGCAAGCTACAAAAACTTCATGGGAGAGTTGTAAATTGTATTTTTTGATAATATTCTCTATTAACATGTAAAGATAATAAAAAATAAACATTAATTCATTTCAAGAAACTTTATTTCAATACAACAATAATGTAGAAGCTACCAGAGAGAAACATAATTAATACATAATACATAATAAGACTCGATTACAATATTTTACTAGATTTTGTGTCTACTTATTTGATAAGTTGTCGATTTAAAATGTTTAATATATAAATCACAAGCTATAATAAAAATATTTTTTAATAAAAATTAAGAAAAAAATGCAAAAAAATATTTTATCGGGGAACAATAATAATCAGGCCAGAACGGTCAGTTAACAGTGTTTAGTAATTTGTTCGTTTACGAATTTCCGATTCATAATTTTTGTTTATTTTAATGGCCGGATTATTATAGTTATTGAAGAAGGGCTGAGTGTATCTTCCAAGGAAAGGGGACGTATTGTATGGATTTTTGAAAGGGCTTGCTAATGGACTATTTCTCGCTGCTAAATGATTTACTGGCAATCTTCCATCTGCAGAAAGACGGATGCTTGTTGGTTGAAAGCCTACAGAATAGAAAAAGATTTACTTTGTATTACGGTGTGATTTTGATTTCATTTTGTGTAATTTCATTCAAAATCTTATTTTGGTTCAATTATCTTTAATATATATTATACTATATCTTCAGAGTATATTATAATATATTACAGTAAATGATTATTTACCATTTTCATCGGCAATGTATGTCACCTGAACGGGGGTTCCATCTGGCGCTGTATATGAATAGCTTCCTTGTACAATCTAAAAGTATTAAGAAGTGTATTCCTTGAGAGTGAATAACTATGTTAGATTATATATATATATATATAATATTAGTTGATAATACCTGCTTTTTATTGTAAGGATAAATAATGGCGATAGAACTTAAGATATTACTGAAAATTAAATTAAAATATTCTTCCATAAAATGTTAAATGTAGACATTACTTCAAAAAAGCTGGCAAAATATAGAATAGTGCGTCCATATATATACCCATGTTGGAATATCTTTCATTATCTCATGTTTATAAATGTTTGATATTTTTTTCAAGTGGTTCCGCAAGAAGAAGTTATATATATTTAAAATATGTTTATGACTCTTATATTTATCATGCGTTACAATAATTCTTAATATTAGAACAATACTTAACCATTATACACATGTAAATGATTTTAACAAAATTTATATGATCTAGGAATTTGTATAAACGTTCATCCAATTTACCAAAAAGAAATAGTTATTTAGGAAATCAATAATGAAACATGGCATGTATGCATATTTCCAAAAAATCCATAGATTAGATATTTTTGCATGCATAAATAAACCGTAAACCCATATTTCAATATATATGTTTCTTTTTATGAATGTTTTTAAAAATTATGATTAAAAATATAAAAATTGGTTTATTTCATTTGTATTAGGCCTTTATGAGTTACTTAACAGATAAAACGTGAGTTGTTTCTACTAAATCTAATCTTTCTTGAATATTATACTATTAAATAAGCCTAACAATTTTCTTACGTGTCGAAATGCAAATTGTTTTTGTAATTTGATTCAATATGAATGCCGAACGATTAACATTCATCATATATGTACAATTCCTGGTGCTGATGCTGCAATATACTTTATGTACTATTTTTTAATCGTTATTTCACTTATATTAATTTTATGGTTGCTTTGAATACGAGATTTTAACATAAAATTCGATAATTACCATGAAAAAAATACTTGTTCATCCGAAGAAATGAGTTTATTATATATATTTTATAATTGAAAGCTTGCAAGTAAACAGTATTGTCAGTATCAGCAAAAACGTGACGATATTAACATACTTGAATTCCAATAGGCTCTCCGTCTTTCCCGATAGACACATCTTTCAGATATCCGCTTTCTTCTGCTGTTTTTCCATCGGCGGTAACAAAACTGGAATATTTAAAAATAAAAATATTTCACTCCGCAGTAACATACATATTTGAATATAAATAATAACAATTCCCAAAAGAAAAAAAAGCATTAACAGTATAATAAATGCTCTTGTAAAAGTATTGAGTTAATAATACATGACATGAGATCATGCAAGATGACTGGCCATTAACTGGGACTCATGAAGGCAACTTACGAGTATAACATGACATTTGATACAGCTCAGAGGCAAGAGACGGCTTACGAAAAAAAAATGAAAATACGTTTAAAACTTTTTTAAATCATGATCTTATATGCATGAGAATATCTTCTCAAACATAATTTTACTACATTGTTTGCATGTTGTTGAAAGAGGGTTGATTATAATAGTATCCATATATTAACGATGATATAAATTTGCAGTGTTTTGTTTATTTGATTCTTAATTTCCAACAATAGTTAATAATCAATTATATACGTGAGGTGTGTATTTCCAAAATAAACTTATTCCACTGAATTTATCCAAAAATTTTGTGGCAAATGCCAAAAAATTATTTACGGTATCGATTTTACATATTTTTTTGTTATCTCCACAGCAATCTTTATTTTATACTACAAATTGATATAACAAAAAAATATATGTAATATCGACAGTATAAACAGATTTTGGCATTTGCTACAAATTTGTTGAAGTGGAATAAGTTCACTTTAGAAATACACCTCTCATATATGATAATATTTATTAATTCTATGATAATGAGCGATATTTTAATTTATTTTTGTGAATCGAATTATAAAAATACTTTTGATATACATAATTTATTTTCTACAGATATTAGCGCTCACTAATTTTAGTTTGTCTAGAACTGTAATAGAATCTTTGTATGATAAACTCGCATTTTTTGTTTGTATTTATCATTACACCAAACCATTATTGATTTTTTTAATGAACAATCGAAAAAAACTCAAGGTTCCTTTCTTTCTGTTTTGTATGCATGCAAAACAATACACCAACAAAAGCACTTTTTATTGGGAAATAATCAGAGCGTAATAAATGATTTCCTATAAGAGCATTATTGTCTTTCTTATGCATACGTTATATTTGCATGATTTAAAATTAGGCAACGTCCTTTATACCTAATAATTAATAATATTTGGTTTTAGTCTGTTTGAAGTGTGTATAAAAGTGTATACATGTACATGTGTATAGATTTACTTCATTAAAAAATTTCAACTTAAGGAAATAACTAATAATCTTAATAAACACCAAAAATCATTTTATGTATCATCATTTAAATTATATTAACATAAATGCCTAAAAAAATAATTAGTTTTAATTTATATAGCTCTAGATAGATAGTATTATGCATAACTTTTGAGAATGTGAACAACATGTTTGAGCCCATTTTCCAAACGATTCTGACTACTAAATATAGTGACAGAATAAATAAATATGTATCATTTTTCTGCTATCCTTGCTAAAAATAAGAAAATATTATTATATTAATTTCAAATTATTAAAAAATTTTAGATTCTGACGTATAAACCTAATTAATTATTTGAATTATTCGTGAATTAACTATAAAATATTTCCGAATATTCATCTTTTTGCAATATCCGTAATTTAAATTTCTCATTAACGATATTATGGAATTGAATAGCTAATTAAATGAACGTATGAATCAAACGTAGATGCATTTAATTGTATTCAATGATGCGAAAAATTGTAATCACGTTTATTCCAATGGTTGACCAAGCATTTTAATCTGCAATTGATTTATTGTGCGTTATGATACCACGTATAAAATAAAACTACTTTATTTGCGACTTGCTTACATTATGCTTAGTTAAGCCAAGTAATTTATATTTTCAAGAATCATATATCAAGCGATTTTTGTACCTGTAACGGTAAGATCCATCGACGTTGATTTCATTGGAATAGTCGAGGATTGGAACATAGGGGGCGGTGTAGGCATTCGGTCCTGCAAAGGGCGCACGTGGTGTATAAGGGTTGTTGAATGCTCCTATTCTTGGAGTAAATGGTAATGACGGTTGCGCAGTTGCTCCGAAAACCGCCAATGATAATATAAACTGAAATTTCAGTAAATGGTTTGTTATGGTATTTAATTAATATATTAATGGCAATATAATATAAACATTTACAATGGCGTAATTTATTTTCATCTATTGATTTATTTTTTATTCTACGTTTAGTATACGATTTATACTCTTATACATTTCTAAAAATAAATTAATTCTTGCATATATTATAAGAATTTATTTATTTAAATATTTTTTATTACTATATTATTAACGATTTTTTTTTGTATTGTTTAAGTATATGTCATCTACGTGAGTGAGTGAATAGTGCATCCAACTCACGAACCGAGGGCCGCGGATTTAAATTCCGTAGTTACACAGCTTTTTTCAAATACATTTGACCAGGGCGTTGATCAAATTGCATGAGCTAATAATAAACAAATATTACTCGTAATAAATCTTCACAGTGTGAAGATTGATTTGTTTTATATGCTCTAATTTGGGACAGATATGGTAACAAAAAGAGTAATAAACAAAAATTTTCATTAACATGAGTTATTTCGAAACCGAAAAATGTTTTTGTACTCGTAGATTATTATTATAATAAGAGACAAAAAGTTGTATGTACTTATACATTTATTCTGATTTTATTAGAAAAATATCTAGCAATAAGATATTGGGGTTTCGGTTTCAAATTAACTGGATATAATAGTTTAATTATAACACACCAACTGATTCATATTTCAATAATATTTTTAAGTTAATATAACTCTTCAAGACGTTACGAAGTTAACTTGGAAATAGAATTAATAAACTGCATCTCTTTCAAGAATGCAACATGTTTATATATGATTCAGAACAATTATTGTATCTAAGTATCAGTTGTCAGATAAATATGAATATATTATGACGCTTCATAAGTGAACCATGCATGCATTACCTAATCTTTCAACGAGACTTCGGTGGAGGATATATCCCCTGCCAAACGATTTAACGATATGCCTCCGATTTGTACAAGCGTTGCATGCCTGTTAAATTAAATTTGTTACAAAATACACTCATGATAGATAATACGTGTAATGGTTTCCGGGGTTATATCTGTTAAGTAAATTAATACAAATGTTTATTTATATTACACAGTAGAATAAGCTTTTAAAATAAGTTAATTTTTCAAATTATCTTATTTCTTTAAATATTTCAACCGGCCGTTTTAAATAATTTTTAATGATGTCAATTTTTTTAACGATCTTTATTTTATTGACAGTATGTGATCAATCAGATATAATGTATTTGAACGGGATCGTTTCTTTAAATGTAGAAATCACCTATAATAATAACTACATCCACTATTTAAAGCTTTTTTCTACGTGAACAATTATTTGGTTTTCCAATGTAATTTAACTAAAGTGTAATTATATTAATTTAATTTGTTTTGCAATAACCTATAAATATTTTGAATAGAGTATTTTCAATTGATTTTATATTATTCATTTGTTTCTACGCGCGGCTCTATGTGTGCGATACGTTTGTACAGACACAGTATGTGTGTGTGTGTGTATATTGAGAAGTACTGGCAAGCACAAAGCAAATTGTAACTTATCTTTATGGATATTTTTTTTCGTATTTATTCATTGAAATAAAAAAATAAAATAATTCATTGCGTATTCATTGATTTGTTTTTATTCTGAATCATAACTAAATAAATGAACAGATGAATGTTCTGATTCGCTGCTCTCACTCATATCAATTGTGTCTGTTTTCATATCATATTGTTGGTAATACTTTTCATCAATTTGATTTAATCGTTAATTTATTGCCTTCATTATACCTATTGCAAGTTTTTTTATAAAAGTTCAGGCTATAAGTATAAATTTATTATGATAAGAATATGATAAATTGTCTAATTAGACTGTTTGCAAAGAACTGCTATCATAGTTTTAAGTATGTTTTATATTAGCACATCGGATATAATCGAATTTTAAAGCTCCAATAGCTATATATCTGAACGGGGAACGCAGATACTAGGCTTTGTTTGAAATCATTTTTAGTGTCATTTTATAATACTCGTAAGTAACATATTCATTATGGATGATATTATTAACTCACTATGCAGGTATTATAATTTATCCAGAAATACCTGCAAGAGAAGTGGTACATATATATTGATAGGTGGAGATAAAACAAGGTTACAACTAAGGTTTATCAAAAGACAACCGATTAAAGCATGCTTTTAAAAAATACACAGGAAGTGTAAAAGAAACTCAGATATTAATTGTTACGTAACGAAATTGTAAAGTAATCATAAACAACGTACTAATTTATAAGATGCAACCGAAACATGGATTAGTTTATCTGTTGAAAATACAACAAGAGAATTAAAACATGTTGGTGTGCCACAGTTTTAGCATTAGTTTTAGATTTGCTTCAGTATGTATTTTTTTAAGCCAGCGGATTCCAACATGGGAGACGCGGATTATTGCCAAGAAATGCCCCAAAATTTTGTTGTTTTGTTATCATGTTTTCATTATCTTTCAAAAAAAATAAAGATAGGGAGGTGCGGAATTCTTTCTTCGGGGATGCGTTGTAGCATAAAGGTTAGAAACCACTGCCTTAAGCAAAATATACGAATACTTTTATTGAGTTTTAAAATCTTTTCTATTTTATTGTTTGTTTCAATAAATATTGTTTCCATTTATGATAAAAAATATAGCCGATTATTGAATAAAGTAATTACAAAAAATTTAATTTTTCAAATAAAACTCAAAAGTGTGAGGTCTCGTATGCTCCATTTTGCAGCAAATTAAAATATACATATACTATCATCGCCCATTTTAAGATGTAGTTACATTTGTGTTATAGAAAAACGCTTTTGATTTGAATACTCCATATAATCTTTAGAGTTTGACTTTAGTCTATTTTTATAATATTTCATGAATTATACTGTAAGTTTTTTTTAATAATAAGAACTTGCATTGTTATTGTGTTAAATATTTATCTTTATTGAATGCATTTTATACAATACGAGTAATACATCCAGAATGGGCAAATCGTTATCAAAATATTTGCTCATGGTAATTATATCTGAAATGTTTATTGTAAATAAATATTTATATATAAAAATTAATGTATACTTTAAATCTAATGGGGTGAACCATAAACTGTCTGAATTGATGGATATGGTCCTTCATGTGGAAGTCCATACTGATTTGGTGAATCGTGAGTATTGATTTCATATGCCGCTGATACTAGAGAACCGCCATGATGACCTTCTTTAGCACCATGGATATATTCTCCACCAGCATGAGCACCAGTTTCGTGTATTTCATAAGCAGCTGAGTTAGAATTTAAACCATGATGTGCTTCTTCAACACCGTGAAACAGTCCACCAGCATGAGAACCTACTTCATTAATAGTATAAGCTGCTGAGTTGCCCGCTCCGTGACTGAAGTCTCCGCCGAAATGTTCATTTGATTCATGAAGTTCAAAGGCTGCTGAGTTTCCCGCTCCGTGACCAAAGTCTCCGCCAGCATGTGCATTTGATT
>JAPMAE010000069.1:0-24337 GCA_036584705.1 Rhyacophila sp. 25_7 | reverse complement strand
TGCTGAGTTTCCCGCTCCGTGACCAAAGTCTCCGCCAGCATGTGCATTTGATTCAATAAACTCAAAAGCTGCTGAGTTACCCACGCCATGATTGAAGTCTCCACCGGCATGTGCATTCGATTCATGAATTTCAAAAGCTGCTGAGTTTCCCGCTCCGTGACCAAAGTCTCCGCCAGCATGTGCATTTGATTCATGAATTTCAAAAGCTGCTGAGTTTCCCGCTCCGTGACCAAAGTCTCCGCCAGCATGTGCATTTGATTCAATAAACTCAAAAGCTGCTGAGTTACCCGCGCCATGATTAAAGTCTCCACCGGCATGTGCATTCGATTCATGAATTTCAAAAGCTGCTGAGTTTTCTCCATGGTGAGAGTCTACGGCACCATGAGCGAATTCCCCGCCAAAACCTTCATTGATAGAAAATGCCGCTGAGTTCGTAAGTGCGCCGTGAGAGAATTGTCCATCAGAGTGTATATTTGCTTCGTGAATTTCAAAGGCTTGTGAATTTGCTGCTGCACCATTGTTAAATTCACCGTGTGAATATCCTGGGAGGGGGCCTGTGATTGAAAGCAACGCGGGAGCAGAATGAATTGGCACTGCATATGATGAAATCGGAGTGGCGCCATGAATATCTATTGAGTAAGCTTGAGATGGTCCAGGAACGAGTGGCTGATAAATAGCTGGCTGGAAGCTTATATATCCTCCACCGCTTGGTGGTAATCCATATTCATCACAATGTCCTACTGCGACCAAGACGAGGAATGTAAATAACTACAACAAGAAACAATAAATTAGTAAATAAATTGTAAAGACGTTATCTCATTGAGGTTATATTCATAATACGTAAGCTTAAATCAATTATCACAGCGTTTATAGAGATGGTATCGAAAATATATCAGAAAAGTTGTAGCATTAATTATTTATACTAGAAATTCATGATGAAAAGCAAATTTATTGAAATAATAATACAGATGTATAGCTACTTATATTCTTAAAACATGTTTAAAACAACTCATGACCGGTTTCATCTCTCAACTGATTCACTCAGTTGACAATGCTATAATAGACAAAACCGATCTTAAAAAGTTTTAAATATACTATTTGAAAATATGTATAAAACAAATATTTTTGAAATTTTACAAATATAAAAAAAATCTTAGGTAAGCAAAATACAAAATATATGTACCTTGTTTATGATAAAAATTGAAGTTTTATAACATTCCGATCACTGTACAAGTAATTTTACAATATATACAATAAAACTGTATGTATGAATTTTTAATGTATTAAATAATTTTGAATACATTAATACTTACTCTGTTCATGATTAACACTTGATAATGATTTCAATTGACTGATATGACATTAGTGCAATCATGGTCTTTTATATAAATATAATTTGTTTTACTAAACCAGATTTATTATGAGCCAACTAACTTCCACGTTCAATGTCGTTGACTTAATTAGAGGTGTCAATATTTGCCCTACAGACGATTTTGTGGTACTATTAATTCCAGTTACTTATAGTAACATATTATTTAACGAGTTGCTTTCGCAATTTTTATTAAAAAGACAACCTATTTAGTATTAGGTAGCTGTCAAAATATCTGTGCAATCTATTCATTAACGATAAAGTATATTAAAATTATAACCTCTAAAAGTAAAAAAAATCATCTTCTGTTTATATACTTACGTAGACTAATTAAATTAAAATTATCATACCAAAAATAAATCACCATAACCGATTGGGCTTCATTCGCATTTTTGAATCACGGATTTTATTTCCAAAGCTAAGTAAAGAAGTGTTGTATTTCTTTTCATAATCACTTTATTCTAAAAAATACCTATAAATACTACTCCTGGAGAGTCTTTTGGTATTATATTTTACGTCTTTTTAGACAATACAAAGAACTATCAGAGTATAATGTGAGTATATAAAAAGATATATTTTTAACTATTTACTCATTACAGTAAAAAATATGCATTTCTAAATTGATATAATTGTTGTCAATATTATATATTAGATATGTGACTACATAAAATGAACTGATTAATAGGCTTCCCAGGACTGTTCAAGCCACAGACTTTTCGACTTTTCTGGCTCACATTGAGTTAAGAGACATTTTTATCAGCAACACATACAGGCAGCCCTCGACTTTTGCACATTCTACTTGAACACAATTCGCTATTTCATACAATTTTAATAATTCAATTTTTTATAGATTTTTGTTTAAAATGCAAAAATTGTTTGTTTCCACGCAGTATCTCTCGCCAATATTCAAATATTGGTTCACTTTTCATTTCATGCCGGTAGTTAAACAATATTGTAAATATAAAAATTTACAATTTAAAGAAATATTAATTTTAGACAATGGCTTCAGGAGACCCAAAATCAGAATTTATACCCGGAAATCAATGTTGTGTTTCTTTCTTCTAATACTACTTGCCTTATACACCATATGGACTAAAGAGTGATAGCTAGTATTCAATGATATTATATGAGGACAATAATAAATTAGATCATCAAGGCAACTTCCAGTGAAGTAAGCCTACAACAAACCTTCATGCATCTTGACAAATCTTTGACTCTCATAGAAGAATTGGTGATACCAATGAAAAACGTACGCAGGTAAATTAAAAAAGATAAAGCATATTATAGAACTCCGCCAGGAAAAGAAAAAAGGGGTGCTATTTAACTAAATCCTCTGTCTAAGGTTTATGAAAAAATACCTAAATGCACGTAAACACGCCTCGTTGTATATTGAAAAATAATATTTTAAAATACAATTTTTGATGTTTTTCTTTACATCCCTCTACTTTCGAACATTCAACATTCGCACACATTTTCAGGAACCAATTATGTGCGAAAGTCGAGGGCTGCCTGTACTTATAATATATATTGTAGATAAGTACGAGTATGTTTATATCAATCATTGTTAATAAAATAGTCTGTCTGTCTAAAAGTTTTCGATCCGAAGGTATGGGTTGGATATCCCTGTTGTAAGCATATACCAAAATTACTTTCATCTTCATAGAATTACACCCTTTACTCGGTTTACGAAATAAATTTGTTCTATTTACACAAATATACTTATAAAACATAAATGATATGCTTCATAGTGATAAAACAATCAATGATAGAGAGCCATCATTTTTTTTAAAATATGAAACAATCTTAATATAAAATTTGGAATATAAACGTTCATAAAAATATATAGAGTGGCGAGGAAATCAGAAGATTCCATACACAAATTTGCTAGTTGGGGTACAGGAGCACAATGTAAATAACCATATAAAATTTCTTGCTTTTTTTCAAATGTCCCTTTGTGATTTCGTTTTAAGATGAATGAAGTTTAGTAATTTTTTTCTATTTCGTTGTAGTAAATGATTAAAGGTCTCTGTAAATCGAAGAATATGTGTACTCGTAGAATAATATAATACACTAAAAATTGGTCAAAAATAATTCTGTAACTAAAATTATTTCTATATATTCTGTAGCTTAGGCTAAACTTCCAAATAATATACTAATATTGTAGTTTATGTGATAGCATGTTTTGAGAGTCACATAGAAAGCCCAAATGAAGTCACCGCTAAAATAAAATAATAAACCAAAATTTTACTTATATTGAAAGCGTCGATGATTAAAATATTCTTGGTTATTACGCACATATATTTGTTTTACATATGTTAGCAAAGAATCAATAAGAATTATAATTTCATCTGTATTTTTCATATTTGCATGTATTGATGGTTATGTATGTATCTTTTTAAAATCAAAGCTTTGCATATCTTTTCAAATATAAAAATGTTAGCAGTATTTCTTTTTTTATTTTTTTCCGTATCATAATATATGTTATACCGAAAAAAATCAATCAAAATGATGAATTTACTATTAAGCAAAAATTCATGACCCACATTTTTGCAAATATATACAGACCCTGGGAGAATTGATTGAGAAATATACTTCTGTGATACTTAAAACTCTTCACAAGGTACTATCTCTAGATTCTATTGAATTTAGTTATTGAATTAAATACTTGCATGATTGTTTTAAAAACTCAATAATGTTGTGTGAACTTATAACATTTAAATTCGTATGTGATATACCGCAAATATATGATTCGGTTCTCATGACTTGGTAATTAGCTTGAAATTACGGCTGCACAAAATGCTATAATATGAATAGTATTATACACATTCCATATATTTCCATATGAGAAAATTACATCTTAAATATTTTGTTTGTAAAACATATGCATGTTCAATTGTATTTTGCAGTGAAGTTAGCAAGAATTAATATTTTAATGTTATGATGATAGTGTTTATGATGATTAATTTAAATAAAATATAAGAAATATTATAGGACATTTATTTATTTTTTCACAAAGTATATCTTTGGAAATTTTTATCTATCTCCTACAACAGTTTCAACTGATCAATCCATGTTGTGACATATTGTAGTTTCATTATCTATGTATAATTTCTGGGCGCTTTGTATTTTATAATTGACACATTCATTTGTTTCAAATCTAACGTCATCAACACATATTTTAAGCACTTTTAATAATTATATACTATAACAATCTGACTTTCACTTTATAACGTCACATAATTGAGTCAAGTTGAGTCATATAATATTAGTGCAATTGATTAATATCTTATTAATGTGTCTTTGGTTTCCGGATTTTGTCTTAACCAATCGTTTATGTTCCGAAATATCGCTGAAGGGGATATTTGAAAAACTCATTTACGTGTACGGTTTGACTCAATGATTTTATTTGAACTTGTTTGATAATGTTTTTTCTATTATTAACAAATGGATGACCGGTAACACAAATGTGGGCATTTTAATATTATTATCGTAGGTGGCAAGACGCTTGCATATGTAGGCATATTAATATTACGTTTTAAGCTATGGATATATAATTTGTTACGATTTTTTCCATATTCATTGTTATTTATTTATCTTGACCCGTACATGCTAACGAAAATTGTACCCGGCGCTTAAGAATGAAGTAGACATTTCCGTTGAAAAATATTGATTATATGATTAAATAAATCAATAAAATTAATATGTTCATTATATTTAATAAAACCACAATAATACTCAAAAAAATGTTTAAAATGTTTCTTACATTTGTAGAATTTTATACAGATAGTCCTCGAGTTAAAACACTTTCCAAAAAAAAAGTTTAAAAGATGAACAAATTTAAATTTATTTTTTTAAATATTATACTTTAAAAAATCAAAATTTGTAGAAAATAATTTATTATGTAAGTTTAGAAAAACATTTTAGTCAAAAGCCAATGAATACCTATAATATGTTAAGGATTCATATTTTATTTTAAGTAAAACATGCAATATCTTATAAATTACTATAAAAAAGTTATTATTAAAAACATTTCAACAAATTAAAACAAGTTTATCCGAATTAGTAATTTTCATTCTCTGGTTAAACTCTATTAGGAGTAATAAGTTATTCGTCAATAAATATCGAATTCTCATCTCGTAACATTATAAACTCAATTTAATGAAGAGTTATAGAAGACGAACAGCCTTTTGCCCTTTTCAAATTAGGAGTACGATTTGTTAATATTAAGGGAGTAATATTATGATTTGTAAAACATCATTGCACATCATATAAGCTCCGCCTATTTTGTTTTGCAATATTACCAACTGTAGAGCAAAAACACTAAAACGTTTCAAATTGAAATAATAATTGTATAACAATCATCTGGTACTATTATTGTTTGTTATTATAATACTTGCAAACTTTAATGATGAGTTTTTAGAATGAATAGATTTTTATCAGCTTTAATACGTGTTTTATTTCTAGTTATAAATATATAATATTTGTTCATATTAATAAACACTGTTACAGAAAGCTTAAATTGATATTTGAAAATTATCATTTGAAACAATTAAATTTCATGATTAACGTTACGTTGCTAAGTGTGGTGCTAAAATATAATATACTGTAATAAACCTCTGGTAGTCCAAAGTCATAAGACTTACAATAGTAGTCATAATGTGGAAATGGTTTAGAACTCTGAAACATGATATGTTCCAGTTATGAAAACACTCATTTACTCGTACATATTAGTAAGAAGCTTTCATAAAATATTACATGGTCGTACAGTATAGTAGAAATAGTTCAGATTGAATTATCGAAATTAAAACATTCTCAAATAAATCGTTAACCAGTTGTTAAAATCATATACTCGTACCTCATGCATTCATGCATAACAATGTACAACTAACTAAATATTTTATCACGTTCATTGAAAGTCATATCATAGGCAACTAAACGACTGACTACCTATTATTTAAAATTACACATTACACTAGTATTCATATAACCAGTTCAAATCCAATTTGAATACAATCATTATTCGTTTTACAGAATCCTTCATAATTTATCATTTAGATGGATTATAAGGTTATATAATTTAACACTATTTTTTTCTGCTATTTGTATACTTTTTCAGATCCTGGTTAGAACATTACTTTTTATTACTTGGCGCAGTTTGAAAATGGTAAATGTTAGCATATAACGACTAGTAATTTAGTGGTTACTCAGTGTTTTACATCAATAATATTATGAAGTAGATATTTACAGCAATGTTTTATGCAAGCCTATTTATTAAAGTCCAAACCATTCTTCCGTTATTTAATCGAATCGAAACTTTTCACAAACACAAGCAATAGCATAAGTTATTTTCATCTTTATATAAACTAAGAAGGTTTTCTAAAAGTTCAATTTGTTTATTCGATAATAAAAGTATATTTATAAGTATGTATCTATAGATTTAGTAACTTGTGATTTCCCTATAAAAATACTATATATCTTGGAATGACCACTGGAAAGAATTAAGTACAAGTTTTTACAAAATTAAATGATAATTTATTTCATTTTACAAATTTTTTTAAAAACCTCTTTCTTGATTTTTTTTTTTTGTAAACGTAGAATATATTCAGTAAATAACGGTGAATTTTTTAATTTTATGAAAACTTTTTGGCACTATAGTATTATATTTTATTCTTCTCTTACACATAAATCAATAAATGTTCAACAATTCTTTCTTTTAACCACATTCGCTATGAAATCAAAGCATATCGATCTTCACATTGTGAAGATTGTTTTGACAGATTCTTTTTTTTTTGAGTAATAATTGTCAGTCAATTAGCTAAACCAATTTGGTCCATGTCCTTTTTCAAATAGACATGAAAAAAATTCTCGTGTGCAATTTTAGCCAGATATAGAATTTGAGCCCTAAATCCTTGACTCGTGAGTTGGATGCGCTATCCATAAAAAAGTATTCTAAAATTAATTTACGTAAACTCTGTTATTGATAAAATTTCTATCGAGGTGTCAACTATTTCTTTTCTTTTAATCATATCGGCTCCGGAACAAAGCTTATGAATTTTCACAATGTGAAGATTATTTTTGACACTTGTTGTATATTGTAGATTGTCGTAAGGAAAAAAATAATTAAAAGTAAACGTATTGAATAGAAATTGGTCTAAGCTGGTATAATGTGTTTGATCGTGACTGAAAATTATTTCATTATGATTTTATTAAAATATTTGTATATATACAATTTTCATTAAATAAAAGTGATTATTTTAATTATTCTGATTAAACTTGTAAATCAATTATCTCAATATAATCCAAAATTAGGAATAGTACTTCTATACAATGGTACATATATTTGAGGACTCGATTTAATCTAGTAACGGAGATGTGCAATAATTTCATCGGTAGACCGCGTCCGTTTGCCATAAAATAACAATGAGAACCAAACCCCACACTTCAAATTCCATTGTTGTATTCAGATTTGAAGACCATCGGTTTTGATATAAGATGAATTTGCAAGCCATCTCGTCCACAATTGAATCACCATCTACTGCAGCATCACGACTGGATTTGCTCTAGTATTATAAAAAAACTGTTCAAAAGTTACAACTTCTCGTAAAACCTTTCTTATATTTTGTGATTGTGTTTATTTGGTGTCGTTTATTATTTTTAAAATGAATTCGGTAAGTGAAGTGATTCACGCGTTGAAATAAAAAATAAACATTAACAAAAAAAATAATAAACATGTAGAAACTTACGTACGATAATTATACTTAGATATTTAAAAAAATATGCCAACCCTTTCTATAATACGAATCTGTTAGTTTAAATATTATGTACATCACACATTTTTCTTCATTTCAATAGTAAATTTTTTAATTATAAGATCATAATTGTGTTTAAGAAATTTTTGATTTATTTTATTGAGAAAATAAGGATTATTATAAACACAGATGTTCTAGTTGTTCTTGTAGGTGAGTAGATAAATACTAGTCCCTACGGTCGCGAGTTCAAATCCAGCAGCTGACAAAAAGGCACAGGTTTTGCATGCATTTAAAATCAGGATATGGACTAAATTCTTTGAGCGTCACAATTATTACTCGTGAAAAATTTCAAAACAATCTCCACATTGGGAAGATTCGTATGCTCAGTTTCAGAGCGGATATGGTTAAAAGAAAAAAGTACACATCAATATTTAAAACTATGCCATTATTTATAACATAAATTGATACTTTATTGATAAAATATATTTAAAAAAATGATAAATTACTTCATATGAAAAAGTGAAGAAAAATATATATAGATAATTCATGTTAAAAATTCAAAACATTCTATAACTCATATTAACAGGAAAATTTATAAAATTATATTTAAAAAATCTTTTTTTTGAGGGATATATTTCCAAAATAAACTTATTCCACTTCAATAAATGTGTGGCAAATACCAAAAAAGTGTTTACGGTGTCGATATTACATATTTTTTTGTTATTTACACTGCAAATTGTATTTTACACTGAAAATGGATATAACAAAAAAATATGTAATATTGACATTATAAACAGCTTTTTAGCATCTACCACAAATTTTTTGAAGTGGAATAAGTTCACTTTGGAAATACAGACATCGATTGTACTAATTCAAAGAATATATTTTAAATAACATTTAAGTCATCATAAATTACATAATAAAACAATTTCTAGAATATTTATGTCGTAAAAAATGATATTATTTTTAAAATATCTATTTTTATAGTTTTATATAGCATTTATTGGTTGTTAGGCGATGATACGCTTTAAAAAAATTAAATATTTATAATAAATATTTAAAATCAGTGTAAAAACATTTCTTTCGTAAAATTCTATCGTCTTTATTATACAATATAAATCGTATAATCATAAACTTCTTTATATGTCTTATTTATAGTTAATATATTTCTCGTTGTACTATTTTCCAGTTCATATGGGTGTTGTTCATTGCGATAACTACAGTATCAGCTCAGAGAGTACCATCCTACAGCCCACTGAAAGATGTACCAATCCTGAAATATAACAGTGAATCTAATGTGGATGGATCCTATCGATACAAGTTTGATACCTTATTATCATAATATAGTTAATATATCAAAAATATGTCTAAGCAGTCAGTTAAATAATTACCTCATAAACTATGAGCATTATATTGGTAGGTAACACAAAAAAATACTTACTGCTTTTTAATTACTGATTTATTTTTAGCTATGAAACTGGCAATGGCATAAGAGCCCAAGAAGATGGCTTTATTAAAAATCGTGGTTCTCAATTAGAAGCTCAAGTAAGCATTTCATATATTTTAGTATTTTATCATACAATATAACACATTTCAATACCATTTAAAAATAGATTTTAAGCAATATTATATTATTTTGAACGATTATTATATGTAGTATATTACGTTATTGATTTTACTTATACTAGATGTTCAATGATATTTTTCCAAACTCTATATATAGGCTATTCAAAAACTAGTATTTTGATTTTTGTTCAAAAAACATCGCTAGGAAAGTGTTTAGGTTTACTTATTTGTTATTTAAAAGCGTTGCTATTGGCTTTACAATTATACTCATAATATGTATGATAAAATGCAAGTAGGCAAATTGAAAATTATTTCTCTTTGGTAATTGGTTGATTATGTTCTCAGACGATTTCTCTGGTGTAAAATTTAGGCTTGGCACCTGAATGTTAAATAAATAATTTTTATTACAATGAATAATATGCAATAGCAAAGACAAAAGGGTAACTAAAACAAACTCTTCAATTGGAGTTACACCGACTTGTAGACTTTTGAGCAACGTTACCCCTAATTTTTTCATTGTGTGTGTGGCCCATCAACTTATATGTGCGGGGGGGGGGGGAGATGCGATTGCGCAATGTGCATAGATAAAATTAAGTTGTCAACATAATGTACAACGAAATCATAAATTACATAGTCCATGATATCTTCATTCAAAATACGTAATATAATACGAGTAAGTATATAGTGTTTCCATATTCCGCACACATCTCAAAGAAAAAAACACGAGAACCCATCATAAAATAGTAAATAAAATACATAATTGCACAAAACAAGAATATGGTTAAAAGTCCCCTTTTTTGAGATGTGTGCGGACAATTTTTAACAGGTGTGCGGCCGCACACGCGCACGCCTTAAAGGGAACGTTGCTTTTGAGTATCTTAATGATATGATATTATATAACATAAAATAAATACTTAAAATGTATTAAAAACGATTACATATTTATAATATATTGTAATATTAATGTAATGTAACGTATTGCCTAATACATTTTCAGGTTATGCAGGGATCATATTCTTATACAGGGCCTGATGGCGTTCTTTACACAATTACGTATATAGCTGATGAAAATGGATTCAGAGCCGAAGGTGCCCATATTCCAACTCCTCCTCCTATTCCGAAGGCTATAAGAGATTCTCTCGCCTACAATGCTGCTCATCCAGAACCTCAAGGTCGAACTTATAGAAAATAACTTTCACAAAATACCACTGGGTCTTAAATGAAAGCGTACATTCGTAATATATTGTTTCTTGAAGAAATATTTTATAACTGGGACGGAAACTATACACACCATTTTTTAAAATGATAGTCACAACATGGATTTATCGAGCATACTCTCCAATTATGTTTATCTTTGTTTCTAAAATATGTCTGTTAAACATGTATTGTTATTCATAAATTATACTTATAATCATAATAATATACATTTATATCTTTAAAGTAATATTTCTTGAAATATTAGATTTGACCCCAACAATAACTTTAAATATAATTTAAAGTTATTCAGAAAATCAAATGATATTTAACTATTTATAACTGAATTAAAAAGTGATATATAAACTAGTAATTTTCATAAAAAAGAAAATTGATGTGTTTTTAAAGCCAAAAATATTTTTAATACGCAAAAATACAGATTCAAGGAGAAGATATTTTTTAATGTTAACAATATTGTGATTCTTTTGAGAAATCGGCAACGAACAAGGCAACGAATATAAAATGTAATTAATTACTAATAGTGTGTAAGGTTGTTTTTAAATAGTTTTTATAAAACTTTTCCCCCAAATATATGTATAAAGCAAATGGATATTAAAAGAATTATTCAACGTAAATTAAAACAATGTTATTTTTTTAAATATTTATTAAGTATGAAATCTACAACACTTTGTTATTTTGTATTTGTCACAATTAATATTATAATATTTTACCTTAATATTATTTATTTCTAACATCATTCATTTATTCAAAATTTTAACTTAACTGTATTATGATAGGGTAATGCATATTTTTTTACAAAATGATAATGGGGCATTCTTTATTCTGATGAAAAATAATGATTTTTGACATAATGCTACACTTATATTATTTTTTATCCTAACATATTCGTACAACTATACACAAAACTATTTTTTGAACCTATTGATTTTTATTCAGTACATTTTTGATGGATAATAACCAAATTTGACAGCTTCAGTTGTAGTGGTAGTTGTTAACTTATCATCAAAACGTACACTCATAGTAACATCTAATTGTTCCTCATTTAGAGATAAATCACTGTCTTGATAATCAGCCTGTGAACTATCAGAAACACTATCGTCACTGTCTAATTTAAGAGGGATACTAGAATCAGATATATCACTTAATGGTATATTTTCCGGCAGTCTACTGTCTGACAAAATCCTGTCAGCGCCTTCTAGCGACATCTCAGCGTTTAGTTTGATATTATCAGGGACTCGACTGCCCGATAAAATTCTTGATGCTCCCAGCAATAAATCCATCTGCATCGTATTGTCAGCTTCTGAATCAGGAGACGTCGGTTTTAAGAACACAGGTGAGGAATAAATAATAACAATCAACGAGGATATCACTCCGGCAACCTGAAAATTTTCACAATTAGTTTTTGACATTCAATTTCCTATCGCGATATTATGTTAAAAAATAATCAAAATTTTTACCATTAAAATATTTTGTAGCCCCATTGTGACGATTGTGTCTGTGATACTGTATTCAATTTATATATATTACCCCTTTCTTTAACTCTGCACTTAATATGTATGGCATTCAAGGCAATTCTGTTCTTGCTAAGTAAAATTTCGTTGAATATTTGCCAATCTGACCGGCGGGCACTGTATTTATTCATTAACACGATAATTTAAAATAATATTCCAAGGTGTTGAAATTACATAAGAAAAGTTTAGGAAATTAGTGCATATGAAGAATTGTGTAAGTATCAATCGCTATTTAATTGATAGTAAGTAAATAGTTGTGTCATATTGTTCAACTGTTTTGCTTAATATATAATGTAATATTGAGCCCGATATATACAGTACACAATGGAAATTTAAATGTAATTCTACATAAATAATTACTTTGAATCATAAGATTATATTAAACTATTTTACACGTTTCAATACGTAGTTAACGCGTTTAGAAAGTTAAATCTTGTTACATAAAATAGTTTCCTTTGTTCATTTAGAATATTACAATTCACTGATTTTAATAATTTTATCTTCTGTCAATTTTTGATGGTATGCAATTACATTTAATTTTTAACACAGTTTTTAGAAAATATGTTCATATTTTTTTTACGTATTTGTAGAAATACTTATTAAAGATGTGTTCGTATTTCAGTCTATCAATTCCCTAGTGTAATATTTTTACCATTAATGTTGATTATATATTTATATATATATATTTATAAAGAATAATCAATAAACAACCAATATTTAAAGATATTACAGATTTATTTTTAAATCTATCACATCAAATATCTGCATTAATTAACTTAAATTAAATATTGTAAATATACTTTAGATTTCAGACGATTTAAACTATAAAATCTTTAAAAATATTTAAAAAAAAATAAACACAAAGTATGAATTGATTACGGATACATTTGAATATTTCAGAAATATAAATAATAAGTACTTATTTTAATAAAATATAAGCAATAATGATTAAAAAAACTTCACAAATAAAATTTATACATATCTAGCCAACGACAATAGTTTCTAAATATAACTAATTTATTGTTACTCGCTAACTTTAGTATACTAAACAAAAATATTGATGTCAAACTAAATATTTGCATAATGAAGAGTTTCTTCAACAAACATATTATTTTACATATAATGACATACTTTTGATAACATACTTTTTTTTTTCGTTTTTACTTATAAAAAACCAAGCTCTTTATACTATTACAGTTTTAAATAAATATTCATGGGTATGTTAAAATCGAAGTCAGTATTTCTTTTCCAATATCTGAAAAATTATCATTTGCTTGATTGTGCTGTTCATGATGCTGTATATACACTTGAGTATTGTCCACGGCTGGTAAATTATAAGATCCTGAGTTCCATTGGTGATAAACATGTATAGGTTTGCTATTTTTCGATTGCCAATATATCACTTGTTGGTTTCCAGGTTGCTCAAAGTTATATTCATAGACATTGATACCGCTCTCAGGTGAATAATTATTCGACATTCCGCCCATGTGTGACTGAATCGTATTGTAATTGAACGGTTGTCCGCTTCCGGTTTGAACAATTAATGGATTAATTGCATTTTGATAGATTGGCATTGGCTGAAAGTCAATATGAGTCTGACCATTAACTGACGTTTTTTCTATTGCTGTAGCCGGTGTTGTGACTTTTGGCTTAATAATGATCGGATAAGAAAAACTACCGACAATCAATACCGAACAGTACACCTGAAAAATAATGTAAAATGTACTAAATATCAGTTATAATTTTTTTAACGTTATTAAAACAATTTGCTAGTTAGAGTAACAAATATAGAGTTCTTTGACTGATAAATAATACCTATTTAAATGTTTTTTATAAATTATTGTTTATCATAGTGTAAAGATTATGTTGCAAGATATTACACGTTCAAACGAATAGCATAATATCAACATGCAATATGAGCAACATTTAAAAAATTATGACATACAAAAAAAGTGACTCAATAAAGTTTTCCTGCCAGTAGGAAACCAAATCACACAGGATTAGGAGCTGAAAGTTGTCGTTGTGATTATATTCATGTCCTTATTTTATAAAGACAACTTTATTACATTCGTATATCACTGGTGGTTTTAATCGATCGATTCCATTGATTTTTATGAATAAATACTTCATTTTTAAAAATGATTGCAACAGCTCAATGAAAAAATATTTTTTTTGGTATTTTATTTTATTAATTATGTCGCTATATACAACTAAAGTAACTTTTATTAATAAAACAATATCAATGTGAATTATTAAATTGACGTTGATTGAATGAATTGATTTTTCATTCATTTTTATATACAAATATGGCACAATAGATTTAATAAGAATATCATGACTGTCTATAGTGGAAAAATATCTTAATATGAATTTATACCATATCTTTGTTTTATCAATACACCTTGAAATATGTATGCAGTAATATATTTTCAAGGAAAATCATCGAATTTGTATTGTTTTCCAAAACATAAAACACTTTGTTATAAACATTACTCTAAGTAAACATTTTAAGACCTGTTTTGTCAAATACTTAGATTTACGAGTAAGTTACACAATTCTTTCCGTTTCCAATGTCACGTATCAACTATGTATATGCTAATAAACAAACAAGAAATTATACTGTAGATATTGAAATGGTGAATATTTATACCTACCATGAATAACGTGTTACGCATGTTTATTAATGTGGTTTTATTTACTGAGGTAGTATTTATAAAAATAATGATATTTTGATCAAAAAAATGGGTATTGCGATAACTCTCAACGAAAAAGTACTTTTTGAAGTAATGTTAAAAATTCACCATTGGCTTGGTAACTTTAATATAAAAGTTCACGATTGTCAAACATTATATTATTAAACTTGGCTTTTAGTTTAAGTTTTAAAACACTATATATATTTTGCTATTCAAATTTATTAAACACTTTTAATGTTTATTTATACGTATGTGTATTATTACTTTTTTATAAAACTTTAGTAGGTACTGAGATATATTTACAATTTTTTTGTCAAACGTCTAATCTTCGTTATTCACGTCTGACACACTTATCTTGATCTGATGACGAATTGCAGCAACTTAAGTGTCATCTGGCATAATGTAAATTTAAAACTTAGACATGTGCCATCTATACAACTAAACTGAAAGCTTGTTCTATTGTTCTCTTCATTTCTTAAAGTTTTATGGTGTTTATCTCTGCTATCAAATTCATAAACCTTTTAGGATTAATCACGATGACATGAATAAATAAGAATAAATTTTATTTAAAAAAATACATATATTTGGTTTTCATACTAATAAATAAGAAGCTTAATAATATGACAAAATTATATTTATATATATTGCTATGCAGCCCGCATTTCATGTAATGTAAGATTAGAGGTCATCCATAAACCACGTAACACTCTTGAACGGGAGGGAGAGGTGACCACCAATGGCTGCACAAGATGGAGGGTGGGTTAAATTTTATTGTTACCGAACACTTTCTTATTTGAAATCTTGTAAGTTTCATTCCTATTTAATCTGAAGAGTTACGTAGCCTTTCAAACAATAGGAGGGGGGGGGGGGGAGAGTTGCTGAAGTTGGATGTCTACATGATGGAGTGGGGGAGGGAAGAAAAAACGTTATGTGGTATGGACATTTTACGAAATTAAGATAAATATATTAAGAACAATTTGCAATAATAAATAAAGCCACTATCGTTAAATTCAATTAAATATAAACTACAACGTCAATCAAGTCACTAATTAATCAAAAACTATATTATATAATATTATTCTTAGTTACTATGTAAAATCTACGATTTTAAATTGAATAAAGTATTTAAAGTCTGCTAATTGAGGACTATAATCAGTAATCAATTTTTTTCTGAAAAAAAAAAACAGCACAACCTTTTGAACGTAAGAATATATATTTATATACATACAATATATTATATATCACATTAAGGTCTAATAGCAGTAGTAGTAAGTAGTCCAGTAGTGTTTTTAATAAGAAACGTATCGAGTTTGGTAAAATGAACGCTTTTTATAAAATATTTGGAGGCTTGCAATATTTTTCATTCAATAAATAAACATATTTTTTGGTTTATTCGTTTCAAACATCTTCATCAGTATCGTCATCATCAGCAGCACTTCTCGCGTGATAATTTCCTGTGTACCCTATAACCTGTGAAGGTTTAATATCTTGATTGAAGTAACCAACAGATGAAGTAAAATATCCGGGCGCACTTTTCAAATAAGCGGGGTCCAATAAGTATCCCAATCGGTGAGCCAAACTGCTGGCGAGCCTCCAAGGAATTTTGCTCAATTTGATAATTTTTCCTATAGATGTTCCCTCATTATCGTTTTCCAGTCTTTGAGAGTTTTCTTCTTCTTCTATCAAAACTTCCTCTGCTGGTGCCGCTGATGTCTTTTGTATGATTAAATTTTGGCAGAGTAAAAATAGCAAAAAACTTGAAGCGGCAGTGGAATTCTTCATTATTTCTAAAAATATCAACAAAAAAACTCATCAATTTTTATTACTAAAACGTAAACATATAATGTTACAACAAGCAATAATTTGAACTTAAATATAATAAAATATACCCTAAGGAATATGAAAGTTTTCAATTAAGATAAGTTCAAAATACAAATTAAATTAACACTGATACGCCAATAATGTATTAGAGCGGGGATCTCCAAACGTTTAAGCCTAAAGATCATACTGACTTCTCTACTAAATTCCAAGGACCAAGACCTGGCTAGCTCATTATACCAACGTACTGTAGTCTTGAATTACGCGCATGTCCGGTCCCCTATCGTGGGCAGGATTGTTAGTGCTTACAGGTCGATATTGGCCGGTGGGCCGTAGTTTGGAGACCCCTGTACTAAAGTATACTAGACTAGCAATAGTAGAAGAAGCTTCAGTAAAGAAAAAAACTCGTAAATAGAAACCCGTGTTAAATATAGCCGTCGATTACATAATCTCAAATAATTTAGTCATATAACAATTTAACCGCTAAAATAAAGCATCTTCCTGTTACATGTTTATTCAAAACCAATTAAAGCCGTTATTTAGATTCTGCTGCTTCCTCGTTATCTTTTTTAGAATGAGTTAATAAGGTGTCATTTGATATTTTGACCCCCTACAAATTGACTTCGTTATACGTATACGTATCAACCTCTGGTGTGCAGTAGATTAGTGAAAATTTTAAACTTTTTAAAGCGCGTTAACTTCGACGCGTTTTAAAAATCTCACTTTAGTTCTCATAAATAAAGACGGCGAGAATGAAATAATTACTGCATGTCGATAATTAATGAAGTAATAAATTCATGATTGTAAAGCATAGTTTTTATACACCATCCATACAACTAATTATATTTCAGTTTTGTCAATTTCATTGAATGAGGAAACCGTTACAATATCATCATTTAAAAGTTATATATAAAAATTGTATAAATACCTGATTTTTCCTGTTGATCCAATTTAAAAAAAATCTATCACTGGTTATATATAATTACCATGCACGATCTTTCTAAACACTGAATTTAATTTAAAATTTCTTTAGTCTTTATACTATCTCTAGCTGTCACCTAAATATATTACATCCTATTAGTCTCATATCTAAATGTTACAACATGTAAGACATTCGATGATAACCCTTCGAAAATGCAAACAATTGAAAAGCTTTCTAATTGTTTTGTAATATGTATGCGAAATCACAATTTTACATTTGCTTATGAATCATCAGTAAATTGGCTTATTATTATTTTGTTCACCCATATGACATACCCCACCCCAATAATAGGTATTAAAATAGAATAATAACTAATGAGAGATGATACTATACTATTAAGGAAATCCCTTGAAAGAAAACATGTTTACTTCTGAGAAAATGACTAGCTTAATATTTTAAATTTTATTAAATGTATTTAATACTAATATTGTATAGTGTTTATTTGATACATAAATAATATATACGAATATTTTATTGCTTGGTGCTTATATATACGCATATTCTTCTTCAAAGCAAATTTTGAGCGGACGCATATGCGCGTCTACATTCTTGGAAAGGTTACTATTGTATAATCGCATAATTAATATGTTATGCATTTCAACGAAGTAAGGCTATCATTATAAGTTAGTAAGTTATTAAGTTTTCTTGTTAGTAAATTAATATACAACAAATGGAATAGTCAATTTATATTTTAAGATATTTCAGTACAATGCATTCAAGCATAAATCGAAAATATTACCAATTAATTTTAATAAAAAATATATATTGTTCTTTTGTAAACACAATAATAGAAGACTTACGTTTTTTTAATATCCATATATAATAACATTAGATGATATGACAAGTCACGATTTTTAGAAAAAACTATATACTAGTAACGGAATAAAATATTCTTCCAAATAAGTGATCGTCATAATGCGAGTATTCGAGTGCATATAGCATGAAAACAAGATAATACGAAATTACCGTTAGTACCTGCCGACAGACAACCTTGGCAACATGTTAAGGTAACCTCTGTTGGGGCTGTAATTAATAATATCGACAGATTTGCTTTGTTTGGTGTACTCATATTTAACTATTAGCATCATGATGCCTGTCATCAATAAAATCTATGATTTATACGGTATTTATATCTTACGTTAGTTTTACTTAATTATAGAATTAAAGTATGCATATAACAAACTACTGTTGTCAAAATCTTAAAACATAGCACTTTGTCAAATCAATGTAAATGTTAACCTTTTTATGTACATATTGATAAGACTTATTAATAAACGTGTAAATCTCGGAAACAATGTTGTATAAAAATTTAAATGTATTAAAATATTCTAATTAAAACTGTCGAATACTGTTTTTGTATCAATAACAACTAAAGTAAAAATAACATACTTACTGTTTAATCAATAAATGGCAGTATTAGATATTAAAAAAAAAACAATAATTATTTTACACGCTGAAATAATAATCAAGTTTTATACGTATTTTCACATATAGTTTTTTTTTAATACAAGGCTAGTTTCGTGTCTTATAACATTTTCAACTGACAACAAAATGTTAAATTCGAGCTCTACTTGTACATTTTTTCCCCATATGGAAACAATTTTAGGAAGGGGCAATACACTTTTATACATACTTTAAAATACATTAGTTACTTAATAATTTTAATTAATGATAAGAAAGTATTTTACAAAGGTTTTCACTCATAGACTACGTGTAAATTTAATATTGACATAGTATATCACATATAACTGTCATACTATATGAATGTTCATACTCATAATTTATTTTAAAATGTTCTTATTAAAATCTGCCAATGAATATTGGAAACCCAAGTGAAGCGCTACGTCTTTTTAAACAAAAAAATTTAAAAGACTCAACAACCATAAATTATCCATAATGATCAAATACATGGTGATTTCATTAAATGAATGTTAAAAACAGGTTTTATTTTCTCAGTTCCTGTTTTGATACAATGAAAAAAAAAGAAAAATTTACTATAATCCTCATACTACGCAAATAGTATTTAAACAGCTTCATCATCATTTATATGCATTTGAATATATTTTAATATTCAACTGTGTCACCAATTAAAAAAAACAAAAGTAATTTTATGTATCTGTTTTCTTTCAAAATAAAATTAATAATAGACTTCAAACATGAGAAGATTTTAAAATTCAGCCGGCCTTCCAATTTATAAATATATTTTTGTTACTAATATAGTACGTACGAGTGTATTTGATGAATTCGTGACAATATTTATAATCAAATCAATAGCGTTTATTTAAAAATATATAACAAAGGAGTACGTAACTGAATCTTAGGTAATTTGTAACCATAATTAAATTGAATATAATAAAAGGGTCTAAGGTGCACGATAATACCATCCCATGCAGCTTTGTGAGGTGAATGGTTAAAATAAAATGAGGGAAAGTAAATCAAAGATTCTTTCGTACGGTGCCAGGAGGGCGGCCGCGCTTAAACGTGGCTGGTAAGTAGTGGAAAAAAGTACAATGAAAAAAAATAAAGTGGATACGAATAGTACATATAAAAAATCTTCAAATTTTAATATACAATATACAGTATATTAGTTTGAGTAATCATTATCATTATGAGAGTGACAACTTAAATGAGTCGCTTCTAGCAATGTCAACAGAAAAATTAACATATAATTCTGAGATTGACAAATATTACTGGGAAATGTATGGATGCAAATCCAAAATATTTACTCCCGTTTACGAAAAAAAGAAAAAAATATGTAACATCGACAACTTTCACGTCGCACCGAATGCACGCATGTCCATGTTGCCGATAGTTACTATATGTCATACATTATATCTTTCAAAATACATTTGATATACACACATACTACATACTTTTAATTTCATATATTTAATTTCATAATTCATACTTTTGATTATATTAATTATTTAGATATTGCCTTCGCCTAGCAAGCGGGGGTCGTATGTTTAAGACCCGTAGCTGTCGCAAATTATTTTCAAATGTTTATTCATTTATATTTGTAGTCAGGAGATGAACTCAAAATTGTTAAGCCAATAATTATCTATAGTACTCTTAAAAATCAGCTCTACAGAAATTCCTTGTTACTATGATTATGACATACGCCCTCTCGGAACGGATACGGAATAAAAACAATGTATGAGTATTTAAACTGGTGACGTAAGTTAATGTTAAAAGTTTCGCATATACATTCATTGCATTGCAAACTGATAAACAATAGTTTCGTCAAATTGTATTTCTACGCAACACACGTTAGCAAGGATGATTAATGAGCACTAAGTGACAAAAGTCTTAGAAAGCTTTACATGTCATAAGTTTGTCAATAGATTGACAATTTTTAAAAACAAAACTTTCATTCATTAACTTTCTTAGAATGAAGAGTTATGTACAAATCTGTAATAATATTCATAATCATTGTAACGTATTATTCTACTACATACATGTTTAAAAGAAAGCTGCCATAATACCCGCATTACTTATACTAAATGTATTTTTACTCAAACCTGGACAGTTGGGTGTGTAATATTGTATTATATTTCAACCTCTAAACAGCCTACTGTTTAATAAGATATACGTTAGGTAGCACATAAGATATGAAATAAAATAAAACAGTAATCTACAGTAATATGTATAAAATATAATAGGTACTTTTAAATGTGGTAACGCGGCGCATACACTACTGTTGAGGATATGTGATGAAACTCTTACATGTCCGTAACAGTGGTCACTTAATTATTTCTCGTGAACACTTACGAGTAATTACTTCTTTCACGAATTATGGGTTTAGTACAGTTTAAATGATATATATAATATATATTTTTTCACTTTACAAGTCCTAATAGTTGACTTGATTTAGTATTCTGATTACCTATTAAATGATACTTATAAATTCTGAGCGCTTCGATAGCACCCTGGTGAGTCAGTGTTGTGTAGTAGAACTGATTTCACGACACCAGGTTTGTCTAGTTTGAGCACAATGAATTAAAATCAAATATTTATAAATTTGACTCCAGTTTCTCATCAATACGAATAAGTCTTTTATTTCTTACTAACAAATTTAGTTTAACTTGATCATATTATATGGATTGAAACAAACGCCTGCTTCAGAAAAAAATACTATCCATTTTCAACATTAAAATATTAGACTTCAATGAGTCATACATATAATATCATATTTAAATAAATTGAATACACTTTTTAGACATACATCTTTTGAGAATTTTGTGTAAATGCGAAATATTTGGACCGTGTTTAGATAAAAGGGAATGACCCCCAAAGAACAAATTTTACAGGAGGCCCAAAAAACGTGTTTTAATGTTTTATAGTCAAAGTCACATTAACACAAAGTTGAAGTAGATGATGGCCAATAAATTGATGTTTCATTTTTCTGATCGGATAATTTAGAAAGTTATTAAAGAAAAATCATTAAAGTTGACGTTTAATGGTTTTTCCTTTCCATACAAACATAATATATCGTTCTTTTTTCAAAATCTGAAGCTGAATTTCGACAATAATTCGACATTTTTGGCTTAATTCCTTTTGACAGAACATGTATTTAGTTGTAAGTAAATTACTAATCTCAAATAAAAGCACTTTTTAAAAAACTAAGGGTTACGCCCTTTTACCTAAACAGGGTCGATATGTTTAGATTCGGAATGCCTAAAATGTATAAGTTTTGAAAAAATATGAATATTGCAAGTTTTTCGATTTGCTGCGTATTTCAATCAGCTCGCCATGAAATTTTTGTTTTTTATGAGACAAAATATAAGAATTTGTTAAACAGCCTCATCCGAGAAAACTTTTTAAAAAAAAATGCACCGATTTACCTGAAACATTTATAATCATTGGCGAAAACTCATTTTCTATATACCATATATAATTAAAAAAAGAATAACAGGTGCTTAAATAAACTCTATCCGCATTTAATGTTACAACACTAAATGCGTGTGCACTTTTTCAAAAAATCAATTATCAATTGAAATAATGAGTACGTCGCACTATGTATACGTACAGTTAAAATTGCATGAAGTAAAAATTCCATGTTCGTATTTTTTATTATTCATCGCACTCCATAATTAATTCAATTATTAAATTATTATTCCGGATTTTATTAATTGAAAACACGAATAAACTTTGTTGTTGATAAAATTTGGTGATTACAGGTGGTTAATTCTGCATTTATTAGAATGGCGATCGGCTCATCACATGAAAAAAAATAATAACCATAAATGTCGATGGATCATTAAATATATGAGGCCAATGACAACACATTTTTTGCCTATATTATTTCTCTTTATTATTTGCCAAACTATATTTTGTAATATACAAATATTTTTAGATCACATATTTTGATACAACATTCTTTCTGCTAACGTAGTTAATGGTTATTTGCTAAATTAATATGCATTATTATTTCACTTGAGCGTTCAAGGAAGTGTTTTAGAAAGCAATACTGTGTGACGTTAATGAAATTATTGAATATTTGGGGCTTTGAAACTATTGTAAAATACAAGTATGAATTTTCATTAATAATGCATGTATGGATAATACTTTCAACTATACAATGAATAGAAATGGTAAGTTCGAATAATTTATTATAAACCCATGAAAAAACATAGCAAGGAATATTAACCGATTAAATGCCAGAAGCGAGTTAGCTCACCCAACTTAAAACGTAGTTTATTAGAAAAATTTGAATATTTTGCATGATTTCAAATATGATAACGCAGAAATATGACTATAATATGATCATTAAAAACAATGTCATGACAAGGAAATATTCAATATACTTTTATAAGAAATATTAAGGTTTTATTTTTACTTAAAAGTTTCCGGGTTGTGACATTATATCTGGCACAGAAAAGGTTAACTTATTTATAAACGAAGCATTTTTGGCATATTATACTACATACAACTGTTTTACTTCTCGGCAGACGCCAATAATTGTATGGATTAATCGGTTCAGAATACTCTGTTCATAGTGTTTTATTCAGCTATTTCGATATTTATAGTATATTTTTAAAAATCAATAATGTTTTCGTATATTTGCATTATTTCAATATATAATATAATAAAGAACCTTAATTAAGCTCTATTAACACAGTTTTTTTTATACTGATATCATAAAACCATGTTATAATTTCAATTATTGTAATGAGTTCTAATTGTAAATAGAATGATTTATAATATTTATTAGCGTTTCTGCTTTGTGTACACATATAGTGAGTATTATATCGACCGTGTTTAGGTAAAAGGGAGGACCAGCACAGAATAAATTTTACAGGAGGCCCAAAAAACGTTTTTTAACGATTTCTTCTTAAAGTCACATTAACACAAACTCGAAGTATATGATGACCAATAAATTGGTGTTTCATTTTTCTGATCTGATAATTAAGAAATTTATTAAAGAAAAATCA